>SNQJ01S0016700.1:56467-70057 GCA_010110895.2 Picea sitchensis
CGGCCATGGAAGGAAAATTTCTCCTCAAAAAAAGAAACTTTAAAAAATGTACCTGTCTGGCTGAGACTTTAGTCCTTACCACTAGATTACTGGCTACCTTTCACCTTCGAGGAAATAGGGAAAAAACTGGGAAAATATGTGAAGACTTCAGAAGCCACCTAAAAGGGATATATACATCCTATGCAAGAATCTGCATAGAGATGGATGTTTCGGGAGCACTCCCATAAGCCATAAGTCTGGAATTCAAGGATAAGGAATGGATACAAAACATTGCCTACGAGAAGATCCCCTTCAAAAGTAGAAGATGTCACAAACATGGGCACTTAATCAGAGAATGTCCTGTCAATAAAAAACAAGAAGCGGAAAGCACCAAACCGCAGCAGGATGAGGATGGGTTTATAAATCCAAACCATAGAAATAGAGCAAACAAGAAATAAAGTAAAACCCCAACAGAGAGCAATCTGAAGGCCAAGAATAGAACAGAAGAATGAGACAAGATCAATAAAGGGGAAGAAGGAGGAAAGGAACTGGAAAAAGCCAAAGAATCCAAGGAACAAGCAACAAATGAGTCCACATATAGCCCAAGTAATAAGAAGAAACAGGGGGGTAGCACAACTCTTATGGATGGAGAAACCAAAGATGGAAACACCTCCATGCAGAAGGTAGACGGAGACATGGAAATGACTCCAAGCGAGTTAGGTATGGAAGATCCTGATCTCAGAGACTTTGTGGAAAGGGAAGGGATATATCTCCTGAACATATTGGAGCAATGGAGAAGGTAGGGCATAGACAATGTACCAGTGAAGCAACTAGAATGCATCCATTACCTTTTCCTCCTAAGGGAGGAAGCCAAATCTAGAGGGCTCAAGCACACACATGGGGATATAAGATGCCTAGGAATCAAAGAAGGTGAGGGACAACCACATCTCTCACCCAAGCAGACGAGAAGGAAAAAAGGCAGGAAATCAAACAGCGTAGCCCTATAGGAACTCAAAGCTCTGCTGATAAACTCAAGTAAGATCAAGAAGATCTTTCCCAACTCCCCCCCACATTTTTAAATGAATATTATAACATGGAATATAAGAGGCCTAAATAGCCCACGAAATCAGAGAATCCTTAAAAGTATACTTAGGAAGGAACAACCGGACCTCTGTTTCATCCAAGAGACAAAATGCACTATAGACATAATGGAAACAATCAACAAAAAACAAAGGAGAAAGTACAAGATGATGGTTGTCGAAGGACAACATATGGCAGGAGGTATTCTCACTTTGTGGAACCCACATATGATGAGCATAATAACAGCGAAAGCCACCAGGCACACACTTTTGGTTAGCATGCAAATCATTGGAAATACAGAGGTGATTCTATGCACCAATGTGTATGGACCCCAGATGTTAGAGGAAAAGAGGAAAATGCTTCTAGACCTAGAAGACCTAAAAACCTGATCCAACAACCTCCACTAGATCCTGGCAGGGGACTTCAACATCATCATGTCACTTGCAGAGAAAAAAGGAGTCACTAGGAGATTGGATAGAGATGCGGAATAATTCTCAATGTTCATGGACATAACGAAAATGGTGGACATCAAAACCAGTAATGGACAATTCACCTGGAACAATAAACAGATGAATCAACATCAGGTAGTGACAAGACTAGATAGATTCTTGGCATCAGAGTCTATCATTCTGCAGGGGTTAACCTTATATTGCAACATCCTTCCTTGGGGAGGTTCTGATAACAATCCAGTCCAACTAGAATTAGACTTCCAAACCACACCAAAGAATAGACCCTTTAGACTTGAGAAATTTTGGATTGAACACCCCACTTTTAAGGAGAACATCAAACAGTGGTGGAAGGAGGAACAACCAGAGAAAGGGAAAAGGATGTTCAAACTCTATAAGAAACTAAAGTACATCAAATATAAGCTCAAGGAGTGGAACACGGAAATATTTGGAAATATAAACCAAGAGAAAAAAAATATTGAAGACAAAATGAGAAAAATCCAAGAAATTTGCATAGTCGAAGGATATACAGAGGATCAAAAAAAGGAAGAGATCTATATGACCTAGGAATGGGAAGCTAGATGATAGGAGGATGAAACTCTATGGCGACAAAAGTCCCGAATCATATGGTTAAGGGAAGGAGAGTGGAACACCAAGTTTTTTCATAGAACAACCATTTCCAGAAGAGCCAACAACAAAATCTTGAAAATTAAGGATCAGGATGGCATCGAGAGAGAATTCCATAAGGATATTGAAAACAATCTAGTAAATCACTTCCATGGGATAGCCCAGGAACCCAACAAATACCGAACAAAGGCCATCCAAAGGATAACTCAACACATCCCCCGTCTAGTCACCAAGGAATAAAATAACAACCTAAATAAACCCATCGGTAAGGAGGAAATTGATCAAGTGATCTAGGAGATGCCCAATGGGAAAGCCCTACGTCCAGATGGTTTCATAGTGTAATTTTTCAAAGCATGTTGGGAAGTGGTCAAACATGATGTTTATAGGGTAGTGGAGGACTCCAGATGGTCAACCTCCATTCTAAAAGCGCTAAATTCCACAATGATTACTCTAATTCCCAAAGAAAACAAATCGAGGACCCCCGACAGATATAGACCCATCGCTTTATGCAAGGTGTTCTACAAGGTAATCTCCAAAGTGATATCTAATAGATTGAAACCCCTCCTACCCACATTGATCTTATAAGAATAGGTGGGTTTCATGGAAGGATGACAAATCATGGATAATATCATCCATGCCCACGAGCTAATCCACACCCTGAAAAATCCATAGGAGAGAGGGGATGGTTATACAAATTGACCTGGTAAAATCCTATGATAAAATTATCTATCACTACATGGTCAAGACTCTTGAAGCCTTTGGTTTCACCCAGCACTCGATCAACTGGATTGTCAACCTTATCTCAATGACCAGTTACTCTCTCCTAATCAATGGATCCCCAGCCAAACCTTTCTGGCCTACGAGAGGCATCATACAAGGAGACTTGATTTCCCCCTTCCTGTTCATTCTGATGATGGAAGGTCTCAGTCGAAGCATAAAAATTGCAACAAATGTAGGAGAAATAACTTGCATCAAACTTTTTGAAAACTGTCCTACTTCCACACACCAACAGTTCGTGGATGACACCTTACTCCATGGGATACCCACGGTCAAGGAAGAAAAAGTCTATAAAATAATCTTAGAAGAGTTTGGGGAAGCCTCGGGTGCCAATATCAATCACTCCAAATCTATGATCTATTTCTTCAACACCAACCCTGCAATCCAAAGAAACCTGACAAATATTCTAAGGTTTGAATGCAAAACACTCCCAACCAAGTACTTAGGCATCCCCCTGACAAACAGAGCATACAATATGGAAACTTGGGAAGGAGTGATCAACAAGTTATAGGAGTGAGTGAAAAAATGGACATACAGATCCCTCAACATAGTGGGGAGACTCATATTGACCAAGACGGTTCTGCAAGCAATTCCAACCTATATGAACCATCCAAAGGGACTTCCTATGGTGAGGAGCAGAAACAGAGAAAAAATGGACCTTAGTGGCCTGGGAGAGGGTCTTTAAACCAAAAAGCAAAGGAGGTTTGGGGCTACAATACCCACAAGTAACAAACGATGCCTACGGGGTGAAACTTTGGTGGTAATGGGTCAAAGAAACTTCTACACCATGGGTAAAACTCTGGAAGGCCAAGTATGCCCCAGACATAAATGACTAGGAACAAATCCTCTTTAGGGGCACTAGGGAAGGATCAACCATCTGGAATCTAGCTTGGTGCAACAAAACCTGGATCTAGACATACAACTTTTGGGATGTGAGGAATGGTAAAATAGCCAAATTCTGGGAGGATGCATGGCAATAGGAACCCATAATGGGAAAAATGGATAGGGAGGAAATCCAACAGGCTATGATTTTGCAAGGAAAAACCAAAGTCTACCACTACTAGAAACAAGAAACAAATTGCAACATATGGAGAATTTGGAACAATCTTAGTCTGCAAAATAGAGACTGGACCGCAACAATTGTGAAAGAGGTGGAGGAGGAACTGAGGAAAAGGAAACTTGTTGGCTCGGAAGAAGAGGACCAACTAAGATGGGGCCAAAAAAATGGTAGAGAATTCAACTTAAAAGAAGCCTGACATTACATTGCAGACCAGGACCAAGAAGATCCAACGCAATAATGGGATAAGCTTTGGAACAACCCCCAATGGCCAAAAATTAAAAATTTCAAATGGTTAGTATTTCACAACCGAATTATAACTTGAGAAAACCTAAGGAAAAGGGCATTCATTGGCCTGTCACGATGCCACCTCTTTCAAGCTAAGGAAGAAACAATGAATCATCTCCTCGATGAATGTAACTACACAACAGAGATCTGGGACTGGGCGGTAGGTATCTTTCGATAGTCCAATAGGATCTAAGGTAACATCTACACAACCATCAATACCTGGAATGAGAATTACAACAAAAAATGAAGAGGTGAACCTCTGTTGGACTCTCACTCCGCGGATGATCATATGGGAGATATGGAAAGAAAGGAGTCAGTGCATCTTCAGGAATGAAATTTGTCCTGAAGGGAAACTCAAGGAAAAAATAATCTCCCTGATAAGAGAAACTGTGCAAAGTTGCAACTACCAGACAGGAAGAGCGCAACTCATAGGCCAGTACTCCCGAGTCCTAGAATCTTTTTACCTAAATGAAGGGCGCAACCGCACTCAAGTAAGGTGGCTACCGTAACTCCAAATAGGTGAGCACAAATGGAATCCCCCTCCAGCAGGGTCCCTCAAGTTGAATTTTGACGGGGGGACAAAAGGAAACCCAAGTAGGATAGGGATGGGAGGGGTAATCAAGGATAGTGACGAAAACATAATCTGACTTATGCTGGGAGTATGGGAAATTCAACCAACACACAGTGGAATTCAGAGCCCTGGAAATTGGCCTCGAGATTCTAAGCCATGAAAGGATGAAAAATACCATCGTGGAAGGTGAATCCACACTGGTTATGAACATAGTGAAGAGATTCCAATATGGCACCAGATTGGGCAAGATTCAGAGGCACTGGCGCTTGACACACTCCCTGCAAAAAATCCAAGAGAATATGCAAACGATGAACATAGTGGAGTTGTGTTGGGTACACAGGGAAACGAAGGGGCTGGTGGAAATAATCGCTAACGAGGGGGTTAGCAAGGAAGGACAATAGATAGACACTACCTGGAGTAACATCCCGAATGGTCAGTTCAGAACAAACTGCAGCCAACTAGCGACAAAGGACTGTGACGACAGCCAAATTATGGAAGGTCACACCAAGGAGGGAGGCGTAAGGCCAGCTGGTGGGAAAGAAGGATCCAAGCAGAATCTGACTGCCCAACACTCGACCACAAGTTACAATGAAGACTCAAACCACACAGTAGACGGGGGCACAACACCAAGGTCTTTTCAATAGGAAGAAGTATAGGGGTAGTTCGCGGGAAAGTATAGACGAAAATCAATAGGCCGCAAATGATGAAGGGAAAAAGGTGGTACCATGGACCAGTATGGATATACCTTACCCAAGTACAGGTATGGGGAGAAACACAATTGGTTGTACAATGAGCAGGGGCAAGGGTTGACGTAGGGTTTACGACCGAGTCATCATGATCACACATACCGAGATAGGGAAAAAGGACGGGAAGGTTGACCTCTATGGGCAGACCATGATTTCTAGGATGAGCCCATAGCTAGGGAAATCCCATAAGAGAAGAATCACCAGGAATAGATACAGATAGGAAGAGAACAACTGCAGGAGAGACCACAAAAACAAGGGTTCTGTAGATAGGAATAGAAGGAGAAACAAAAGGAAAAACTACCACAAACCAGCCAGGATGGTATGTATGAAGCGAACACACAGTAAGACAAGCCCCTAGGGGAAAGAACCTCTGACAAGCCCTCGGAGGATTAGAAGGATGGAGAAAGTGGCTAGAGACGCCAAGGGAACCTTTCATACATTGGTTGAACCAAAAGGGAAAGCGAGCATCACTAGACGGGAGAAAGAAATCGATGCTAAATGCAAGGGTAAATCTTGGGAGGAACTGATTCAGGAAGAAGACTGGATAATGGACCCAGGGGCCACGCAGCCCAGAGAAACCGTCTACCACAAAATGGTGGATATGGTGTGGCAAACAAATATGTTAGTAGGAAAGGTGGGCTCGGAAAGGAAAGATGCTAACCAGAAGGATAACAATGACCACAAAAAATGGCTAAAAGAGATCCTGATTTGCCTCAACAACCTGGAAGTGAGTACAAAATGACTAGCTGAGGACCAGAGGGTCCAGAGGGAGAAGATGGAGCGATTGGTAGCCCAATTCCACCTATACTTGCGCTATGTCCATCACATGGACATCACGCTAGAGGACGAGAATGGAGCACTAGCCTGTATCAGAAAGACTCATATGGTGGTCCAGAAGGAAGAGAAGAAGGATAGGGAGGATGAAGGAAAGAAACATATCATCATCCTAGACTAGCACCTGTTTAGCCAATGGTCAAGTCATACTGCTCAACAAAGGGTCAGCCTCAATTTATGTTTTGTGTCCTTTTACATATATGTTTTTGTTTAGCTTTTCAAAACTGGATATGGTAGGACTGGGTCAGTTTCCCAAGGTGGTAGTCCAACCATACCCCTCTGCTATCCTAGAAAACGCAACTCTGGAACCCCTGGTATGGTTTCCTTTTTGGCAAACCAGGGAGTCCCCCTTTTTATATCATAATATTTTTTAGTAATACAGGAATCTATACTCACTTACAAAAAGAAAATATTGAATGTTACAAATGTCATAACAATGGACATACAGCTAGTGATTATAGAAGCATGATTTATACTTCCATGAAAGAGAACATTGATATCAAATATAATAAAGTATGGATAAGAAAACATGAAGAATAGGTGAACAAAGACCAGGTGCCAGAGATCGAAATATTGGCAATAAAACAAGATGAAGAAAATTCTAGAGAGAAAAAGAAAAATGTTAGATACATAAAGGTTTGGGAAGTAACTGAAAGAAAATAAGGAGAGGTAAATAAAGAACAGGTTCAAGAGATTGTACTTTCAGGCATTTTAGTGAAAGATGAATCCACAAATAGAAAGAAAGAAGTCAGAGCCCAGAGAGATGATGAATCTACCAATGAAGATGATGATGAATCTACCAATGAATATGATGATGAATACACATCAGAGCAGGAATTGATCTGAGCCATCCAAATTAGAGACTCCCAGGTAATATGAATATTAGATAGGGAAAGTTTATGCGATAACTATGATAGACCAAAGAACCATGCTTCGAGAAACTTGCATAGTTTGAGAAGATAGATCCAGAGCAGCCAATTAACAGAAGTACAATTTGATAGATTAATCAAGACTTCATGATAGTATAGTGATAAATGGGTTATCATTATGGATAGTTGCGCAAGTAGAGTCTTGGATAGTATGGACAGAGATGGACTCCTAAGAACACTTAGTAGGTTTGGACAGATATATGATAGTGGACGAGAGAATGTATTCACAGATTGGTTCAGAGAGTGGTTCCGAGACAAAGGAACATTATCATAATGAATGATAATTACACAGGAAATGGGAGTATCCCTATGGAAAATTCAGTTAGGGGAAGTAGCCCTAGAGTGAAAGATACATTTTCCATTGATGACAAAGGGGGAGAGATTTATCATATGCAGATCACAGAGGCATGGTTCTAGGGGGAGCATGAGTGACATGACTTCAGTATTGGATCATAGTGTTTACATAAATTCCAAAGGGGGATATTGTTGATTACTTGGGTTGGTTGTCATTGATGTCAACCCTTAAAGAAATTCTGGTAGAAAATTTCAGTAGCACAAAGGTTTGGGTAATGGAACCAAGTTTGTTTGATCGATAATGGTATGATTTTTGATATATTTGTAGATAAGACTATTCTATATATGGATAATACATGTCATGCCATTTCTGGTGGTATGTGGAACATCACATAACTCTTCACGGTTAGAGAGTTATGGCCATGTGAAGTTGGAGAATCCTCATGAGTCATCTAGAAGCCCCAAAAGGTCAAAGTAGTCACAGTGTTTACAAAGAAGAAATTATTTAAATAATAAAGTGAATTTATGAGTGTACTATACATCAAAGAGGATACAAAACAAATTATTTAAATATCAAAGTTAATGGAGAAATTACTAAGTGGACAAGTGGTTAGAAGTGGGTTAACCCTAAAATAAGGAAAGTGGGTTAACATGGTTAGAAGGTAATTTAAATAATAAAATGAAGTGATGAGTGTAATATAAGTCAAAGTGGATAAAAAATAAATTATTTAAATAATAAATTTAATCAGAAATTAATAAGAAGACAAGTGGTTAGAAGTGGGTTATCTCTAAAATAAGGAAAGTGGGTTAAGATGGTTAGAAGGTAACCCCTTGAGGAAGCTACATGAAAGTATAAATAAGAGGAAATGATATCTCATTTTTAATCACACTTGAGAATATTGAATATCTACAAGTGACTGAGGTAACCAAAGTATATCTAAGCCTAATTTCATAGGGAAGGTGAAGTAAAGAAGGTCGAAACTCAAGGGAGTCTAAATTCATTTGATGATGCTTTCTAAGGTATGTTATTTACAGGTCATCTCACCATTTTCGCAATAACGTTTTTTTTCTCGAATGACTCAAACTGTGAAATTGGGAGGCAGTTGAGCACACATATCTAAGTAGTTGTGATAAAAATTTCAGCTTGTGGATCCTTACTTTTTTGGAGTTACACTGTAAAGACCCCAAATGTTACGACTACAAGTGAAGTAAAAGTGCATTTTTTTTTGTTTTTGGGTAGGAAGGCAACGAATATGATAGTTGATTCACACGACCTGACGACGAACACACACACGCAGATTAGGCAATAGACAACAATGACTCAACTCACTCACACAACGAGTAATTGTTTGAAACAAGCGTAAACCATAACATAGAAACGACTACCCTCCCAACACAAACATAAAAAATCATACACGATAAAGGACAACATCCACAACCCTGACACAATGGCCTCAACAACCAGTAAATAGAACCTCTATGGAATGCATAACCCAACGCATGAAGGTGTTACCACCCAAGCGCCAACAGTAATTTAGAATGATCAAACACACCCACAACAGGAAGCACAAACTTCGTCCAAGTTATCCTTTGCCTCTATCCAATAGGGCGTGCCATGATCCCCTCATCAGGAATTATGTCGTCCCCAGGTGATAGGTGCGACAATAACTCTGGCGCTACATAGCCTATCTGGACCAAGGAATCCAAATGAATCCAACACGCTAGGAGACTGAATTAGCTGACAACAAGAAGACTATACCCACGCACCCAACCACCAGTCACCAAGAATCAAGGTGACAACCCTCAAATTGATTTGCGCGACTAACCAAAGGTTTCTTGGTTCCTACAGGGAAAACTATGTGGGAGAACATGATCAATTTCAACCATTAACATTTTATACATAGTATTTAATAATGCAGATATATTAAGATTTATGCCATGTATGTAGTAGTAGGTTAAATGGAATTTGATTTTTGTTTGAGATAAGAAATTTGTATAAATATTAGTCTATCCTCTAAATAGAATATAATTTTTAAAATTATAATATATAAAAATTAGTCTATCCTACAGGGAAAACTAGTCTATAATGCACATATATTAAGATTTATGCCATGTATGTAGTAGTAGGTTAAATGGAATTTGATTTTTGTTTGATATAATAAATTTGTATAAATATTAGTCTATCCTCTAAATAGAATATAATTTTTAAAATTATAATATTTAAAAATTAGTCTATCATACAGAGAAATATCAATTTCAACCATTAACATTTTATACATAGTATTTAATAATGTACATATATTAAGATTTATGCCATGTATGTAGTAGTAGGTTAAATGGAATTTGATTTTTGTTTGAGATAAGAAATTTGTATAAATATTAGTCTATCCTCTAAATAGAATATAATTTTTAAAATTATAATATATAAAAATGTAAATCATTATTAACAAATATTTTTGGATCTTTAATTTTTCAATATAAATGTATTTTAAATATCTCAAATAGTAACTCCAAACTTACCAAAAAAAAGGAAAGTTTGTAACTCTTAAACCGATGTAACGGGTATTTAGAGTAAGGATAATATGGTTTAACTTTATGAATTGTATAATAATGGAATTGAACGATCCTTATGCATAATGAACTCAATTCGGATCGAATCCCTCCCCGCACCCCCAGACACGGTCTAGAAGCACACCCCTGGCACTCACAGGTTTCGCACTAGAACTCCCTTCTGAAGTTTTCCCTGGTTTATCGGGTTTGGCAGGGATTTGACTATGCATTGCATCATGTTTTTTTTTTAAGGTGAAAAATACTGGTGGATTCTAAATTACTACTATCAAAAAACAATAATGTTGTCTAAGATGTCGCTAAATTATTGTTGTCTGGTAAATATGTTGCAAGGTGAAGACAAGGCAATTCCGGTGTAAAAGCGCCAAGAAAAATCATAGGCACAAATCCCTTCCCAGATGTATGTAGAGATACGTTGTCCTTCAATGTAAAGAATTGTCTATTAAATAGGTGATGAGGTTGTCTGTTAAAAAATTGTGTATGGGATGAAACAAAGTCATATGATTATTGCAATTATACAAGTAGTCTAAAGATATTGCCAATAAAAATTTCGGTGTCATTGATACATGTAGGATCATTGTCAAGTAAAAACACAGATTACCAACTATTGCATATACCATTTCACTGCATATAAAATCTTTGAAATCTAGAATTAATTTCACTGCTACTATAAAACATGGTAGTTAAATAATTATAACATTGTAGGACTCCACCGTTTTCACAGTAAAATAAAAACACTGCAAATACACAGTCCCGAGAAGCAATAAATTCGCCCAACCAGATACACTGTCAAAACGACTATCAATTCGTTGTCACTCAAGAATTCGGGGATATTGATGTTAAAAATAAACTCTATCTTACCGGTCAAGGGTTTTTTTTGCCATAGTTATTATAATGCAAGTAGAAAAACGCTGACCCATCATTTAAACTGTGTGTGCAAAATTACTAATCTTAAACTATGAATACAACTAGATGCCATAGGTAAATAAAAAAAAATAATTGAATATACATTGTTAACCTATCATTTAAACAGTGAGTATAAAATCGCTAATCTTAACTGTAAATACAAATTTTGCTAACTCTAAATAGTGAGTGCAAAATCGCTGCAAAATTAATATTACTGTATGTCATTTTTTTCTCTAACAAAACGATTGAGTTTAGTATAAAAATGTTTGGTAATAGATGGGATCTTCAAAAAGGAACAGGTGTGAAAGTTGTGGTATATCATTAAAAATGCAGAGAAATTCCAAGGTTAAGCAATTAAAAGCACATAGATGATTGAACCAAAGGAAAAAAGATAAACCATTCTGAAATGAATCAATCAATGCAAGGATTCTCAGAAACACAAGGACAAGATGGGAAAAAACATCCTTCGCTCATCATCCACGCATAGAAAAGTAGGGCATTATGATCTATAGGTCTATTAACACCGAAGTGATGACCGTCAATCCGGCTCATGGCCGACTGCTCAGGCATGGTCGAATGATCTAGGGATGAGTACAAAGGATAAAGCACAAACTCTTGAAATAATCAATAAGACAACAAAACAGTCATAGCAATCAAGGATCGATGGTCAAGGAGATCAAATTAATGCAGCGAGTGTAAAGCTATGATGTTTTTCAGTTCTCGATTAAAAACACTAATTAAACACTTTTCTTTACACAATAACAGTACAGAAATGAAAGCACAAGATCAATAGTAATCTACCATGCAAAATAAAAGCTTCCATACCGTAGCCCAAGGTGACATCTCCGAGTCGTTGTCTCACATGCTCCATCCAGCTCCCACTTGTTGACCAATGTGACTTCACTGGTACCTCCCAACCAACGCTAGGGGTACTTTTCTTCCCCTTTATCCCCCCGAGCCGCAAAGGGGACATACACACTAAACTAGAGAACAACTAGCTCCCAGCTCGCCTCGCAAGGCCAAGCTACCACTCACCACCGAGATGGGTATCCCAACTCCCACAAGGTAAGTCAGTCAAGTAAAAAATTATGCAGCGTAACGTTACGCATCAAGAAGAGATCCATAGCCCTCCTCCTCCACCCTTTATATAGAGTTTCTAAGTGATTTCTTTCCCAAAATCCCATTTAATTTAATTTTCGATAAATTAGTTCAGAAAAATCCTCCCCCGTACACATTCCACCCATTCCCTTAGTTGCACCATAAATTAATTTCATTAATTAATTAATTACTCCCATTTCCCTCACCCACCTAAAATCATTCCTAGAATCACTCTTAGGTGTCCCCATATTCCCTTACACATTTTAATGACTTACACCCTTATTAAATTCCTAGTTGAGTTTAATTTAGAAAGTTCTTAAAGGAAAGGTTCCTTACTAAGTTGGTTATTCTTCTTTTTCCTTATGTTTCCCTTTTTCTTTATGTTTCCCCTTTTTCTCTTAGTTTCCTAATTCTTTTAAGTTTCCCTTCTTTCCATTTTATCTAAAACTCAAATTAGCAAGTGTAGAAAAATACATTTTTCCGCCTTTTCTTTTTAATTAATAAATTTTTAATTAGCATATGTAACAAAAAAATCATTTCTCTTTTTAAAATTTAATCCCCCAAAGTAATTTATTTTTTATAAATTAATTGAATTTCTTACCCACTTCTTGTCATATGTTTAATGATGAATATTAGTATTATATATATATATATATATATATATATATATACCACAGGCATTACTTAGACCTAGATTTTATTTTCCTATGCTGGGCGACATTTTATTAGGGAAATTGTTTTTAAATCTTTCTTATCACATTATTAGTTCCAAGGCCATCTAGGTTTATCCACTTATTAGTTAACAATGCAACGTGACCTTCAGGACGCACTATGTGCTCCAAAGGTGCCACTCGCCTCTTGAATGACTTGGTAGACATAAAAAACCCCTGGAGTCAATACTCCACCAGGTGATCTTGTGGGAAACTAAGGTCCTCTAAGGAATAATGCCCCGGCCGTATTTCCCGGCCCTTAGAATCATCGTGAGCGACTATCGCAGTCTTCCCTCACAATATTGTGGATCTTCTCGAGCTAGGTAATCATTAACCTATAGTTCGAGCCACGACAGGAGTTCTAGTAGGATGTGGTAGGGTTGTTGTCGACACCTCTCCCTCAATGTCTCTAGTTGTCCTGCATGACCCCTTTACTCCACAAGTGATTCTGGTCGACAAGCTATCGTCAGACTGCATCATCAATGAATCATGTCAGAAATAAAATAAATCATCATAATATCTAATCATATGTGCATATGTCATATCAACAATAATAAAAACCTAATAGTCGACTCCTTGACTCGATCCAGAGTCCAAGGGGTTTCATCGATGCCTATGCATTCTCGAGGTCCACATTCCTGAACACTCAGGAGAACCTAGTCCAGGGGTGATTTTAAGAA
>SNQJ01S0016700.1:95979-117869 GCA_010110895.2 Picea sitchensis
AGTAATATTATCTACAGGATCAGAGTACTCCAAGAATTGAAGAATTGCAGAAATTGAAGAAGTCTCAGGAAGCATTATCAGGTTCTATGTGATGATTGGTTGATGGTGATGATTTAATGTAAAGTTTGATTATCTCTCATATATTCTTGGGTGGAAGGAAGGGACAAGGATGGAGAGTTCAACTCTCTCTTGATATTGGAGGATTGTATCTTCCTCTTGGAGTTTTATCCCTCTCTTTACATTTGGAAGTTGTAGCTACCTTTGCAAGTCATTACTTCCCTTGAACAATAACTATTGATTATTTCTCATATATTGTGCATGTTGTATTGTGGTGTATTGGTGTAACTCTTATACTATTGTTCATTACTCATTGGATATAATAGAATGGTTTAAGTATAAGTTGAAAAAGGTTTTAAATTGTACTTGATACTGATTCACCCCCCTCTCAGTATAAACAAACCTTTCCTCCAACCTTCTGTTTGGCTCCCGAAGCCATCTCTACAAAGCTAAACTCATCTTGTTCAACTGCCTTTACCTTAATCCATTTTAGTGCTGCACCAGAAATGAAACTCTCAGTAGCACCAGGATTTATCAAAATACTAAGGGTCTGGTCAACGATGTTACCTGACGTCTCGAGCACAGTCGACTGGTGCTCTGCTTGATGGTTATTCACCATTGCATGAATCCAATGGGCCTTTCCCTAATCTCCCATGATAGTGGGTCTGACTGATCCAGATGATATAGTCTTCTTCACTGGGTAGTCACGCTGGTAGTGTGGATTCCCACATTTCCAACACCCTTCTTCGGTCTAGTTCTCTTGGTACCTGAAGTAGAAGTCAATGGCCCACCGGCTTGGAATCCTGGTCTGCTCTATTAAACAGGCCTAAACTGTTGTGGTTGCGGTCGACGTTGCTGTTGATGTTGTGGTCCCCAGTAAGGAGTCCATTGATGAGGTGCTGGTCACTGAGGTGTAGTAAAAGTCGATCCTCTCTGGAAGCCACGATATCCTAGTGTCTGTCTAGCTAGTGTCTGATGCTACTATGCACCAGATGACATCTGCCCTGCTGGTCTCACTGGAGTCCTTCTCTGACCCCCGTTGATAAGATCCTCCTCTACTATGAGGGCCTTCTGGATGACATCATCCAAGGTCTGAGGCATCATAATCCTAACCTTTACATGTATGATGACGTTAAGGCCAAACAAGAATCTGTTGACCTTAATTTTCTAGGTATTAAGGTGTGGAGCATACCGAAGCAACTCCATAAAATGGGCCTCGTATGACCACCCTGTTGCAAGGCATTGAACTCGTTGAGTTGATGCTCAATGGATTCCTATGATAGGTACCTCTCTCGGAACCATTCCTCGAATAGTTCCCATGCCATGTCTTTGATGACCATGTTCAATTGTGGCAGGAGTTTCTTCCACCATAGAAGAGTTCTCCCCTTCAATTGAAATACCTCCATCCATAACTTCATGTTGGAGGTATAGTCATGAAATGAAAAGAACATTGCCATATTCTCCAACCATTCCTCAGCAGCTGCTCTATCTGGGGCACCAAAGAACTCGGGAAATTTGACCTTCTCGAGTTAGCGGGGAATTCTACCAGTACCAACCGGAGCACGCAATGGAACCTTAGGGGGTGCAAGCGCCCTGGCCTCATCTCTATCCAAATGGTTGATTAGTGCCTCAGACATCTACTAAAAATACTTCATCATCCCAACCACATCACCCATCGCTATATTCTCATACTCGACAACTTGTTCTTCTCCCTGGGGGTTAGACCCCTCAGGTGTGGATGCTACTGGAGGCATCGCGTCTCCTCCCCTAGCACCCCGTCGTCTTCCTCTGCGACATCCTCTAACCATTATTACCTGCATGAATACAAGTCAACTTAATTAGCAACATTATAATCAAATATCATATCAATGAAAGCCGTAGTTTTCCCAAGTCGCAGATTGAACCCTCTCTGATACCATATGTAAAGACCCCAAACGTTACGATTACAAGCAAAGGAAAAGTGCAATTTTTTTTTTGTTTTTTGGAAGGAAGGAAACGAGGATGATAATTGATTCACACAACCTGAGGATGAATAAACGCACACAAATAAGGCAACGACCAACAATGAATCGACTCACTCGCACAATGAGCAACTAGGAGAAACAAGCATAAACCACAAGATAGAAACGACTACCCACCCAACACAAACATGAAAAGTCCTACATGATAAAGGACCACATCCACAACCTCAACACAATGGCCTCGACGACCAATAACTAGAACCTCTATGGCATGGATAACCCAACGCATGAAGGCGTTACCACCCAAGCGCCAACATGAATTTACAATGATCAAACACACTCACAACGGGAAGCACAGACTCCGACTAAGTTATCCTTCTCCTATATCCAATAGGACATGCCATGATCCCCTCATTAGGAATCATGTCGTCCCCTGGTGATAGGTGCGACAATAACCCTGGCGCTACATAGCCTATCTGGACCAAGGACTCTAGATGAATCCAACGCCTTAGGAGACCGAATTAACTGACAACAAGAAGACTATACCCATGCACCCAACCACCAGTCACCAAGACGTAAGATGACAAACCTCAAATTGATTTGCGCGACTAACCGAGGGTTTCCTGGTTCCTAGAGGGAAAACTATGTGGTGTAACAACTATGACCAACCACCCATAAAATTCAACTTGAAGCATAAACAAATTAACTCACTAGCATAGGCACATGTAACCAATTAAAAGCACATAGCACCAGTGATTAATTAATGTAATCCATCACAATTTATTAATCAATTTGTGACATCTTCACGCATGTTTTTCCCTTCCAAGTCATAACTAGTCCCATAAAATTGATTGAAACTAGTTTAAAAATGTTGGAAGAACAATTCAGTTACTAAAAAGGTCAAACTTGTTTTTCCCACTAAATTTCAAGTAACACTAATCAACCATAATACATAAGTAGAGAATAGTGTGGGAGAACATGATCAATTTCAAACACTAACATTTTATACATAGTATTTAATAATGCACATACATTAAGATTTATGCCATGTATGTAGTAGTAGGTTAAATGGAATTTGATTTTTGTTTGAGATAAGAATTTTGTATAAGTATTAGTCTATCCTCTAAATAGAATACAATTTTTAAAATTATAATATATAAAAATGTAAATCGTTATTAACAAATATTTTTGGATCTTGAATTTTTCAATATAAATGTATTTTAAATATGTCAAATTGTAACTCCAAACTTACAAAAAAAAAAGGAAAGTTTGTAACTCTTAAATCGATGTAACAGATATTTCGAGTAAGGATAATATGGTTTAAATTTACGACTTGTATACGAATGGAATTGAACGATCCTTATGCATAATGCACTCAGTCTGGATCAAATCCCTCCCTGCGCCCCGGACACGGTCCAGAAGCACACCCCTGGCACTCACAGGTTTCGCACTAGAATTCCCTTCTGAAGTTCACCCTAGTTTCTCGGGTTTGGCAGGGATTTGACTGTGCATTGCATCGTGTTTTTTTTTTAAGGTGAAAACTGTTGGTGGCTTCTAAATTACTGCTGTCAAAAAATGATAATGTTGTCTAAGATGTCACTAAAATATTGTTTTCTGGTAAAGATGTTGCAGGGTGAAGACAGGGAAATCCTGGTGTAAAAACGCCAAGAAAAATCGCAGGCACAAATCCCTTCCCAGACGTATGTAGAGATACGTTGTCCTTTAATGTAAAGAGTTGTCTATTAAATAGGTGATGATGATGTCTACTCAAAAACTGTCAATGGGATGAAACACAGTCATATGATTATTTCAATTATACAGGCAGTCTAAAGATATTGCCAATAAAAATTTTGCTGTCATTGATACATGCAAGATCGTTGTTAAGTAAAAAAACAAATTACCAATTGTTGCATATACCATTTTGCTGCATATAAAATCTATGAAATCTAGAATTAATTTCGTTGCTACTATAAAACATGGTAGTTAAATAATGATAACGTTGTAGGACTCCACTGTTTTCACAGTAAAATAAAAATGTTGCCAATACACAGTTGTGAGAAGCAATAAATTCGCCCAACCAGATACATTGTCAATGTGGCTATCAATTCATTGTAACTCAAGAATTTAGGGATATAGATGTTAAAAATAAACTCTATCTTACCGGTCAAGGGGGTTCGCTACCACAGGTATTATAATACAAATAAAAAAAACGTTGATCCATCATTTAAACTGTGCGTGTAAAATTTCTAATCTTAAAACTGTGAATACAACTAGCTGCCATAGGTAAATAAAAAAAATGTTGAATATACATTGTTGACCCATCATTTAAACGGTGAGTATAAAATCTCTAATCGTAACAGCGAATAAAAATTTCGCTAACTCTAAACAGTGAGTGAAAAATGACTGCAAAATTAATATTACTGTATGTCATTTTTTTTTATAACGAAACCGGTGAGTTTAGTATAAAAATGTTGGGTAATAGATGGGTTCCTAAAAAGGGAATGGGGGTGAAAGATGCGGTCTATCATTAAAAATGAAGAGATTATCCATTAAAACACTGGTAATGTCATTGAAAAGCTGCAGAGATTTTATCAACAAATGCACAGAGAAATTCCAAAGTTAAGCAATTAAAAGCGCGGAGATGATCCAACCAAAGGTGAAAAGATAAACCATTCTAAAACAAATCAATCAACGAAAGGATGCTCATTCTCAGAAACACAAGGACAAGCTGGGAAAAAACATCCTTCGCTCATCATCCACGCACAGAAAAGTAGGGCATTAGGATCTATAGGTCTATTAACACCGAAGTGACGACCGTTGATCCGGCTCCTGACCGACTGCTCAGACATGGACTAATGATCTAGGGGTGAGGATGAAATATAAAGCACAAACTCTTCAAATAATCAATAAGAAAACAAAACATTCATAGCAATCAATGATCAGTCGTCAAGGAGATCAAATTGATGCAGCGAGCGTAAAGCTATGATGTCTTTAATTTCTTGATTAGAAACACTAAGTAAACACTTTTATTTACACAATAACAGTACATAAATGAAAATGCAAGATCAATAGTAATCTACCATGCAAAATAAAAACTTGTGTACCGTAGCCCAAGGTGGCAACTCTGAGTCATTGCCTCGCACGCTCCATCTAGGTCCTACTTGTGGACTGATGTGGCTTCACCGGTACCTCCCAGCCAACGCTAGGGGTACTCTTCTTCCCCCTTAGCCCCCCGAGCCGCAAAGGGGACACACACACTAAACCAGAGAACAACTAGCTCCTAGCTTGCCTCGCAAGGCCGAGCTACCACTCCTCACCGAGTTGGGTATCCCAACTCCGACAAGATAAGTCATTCAAGTAAAAAATTATGCAGCGTAACGTTATGCATCAAGAAAAGATCCATACCCCTCCCCCTCCATCCTTTATATAGATTTTCTAAGTGATTTATTTCCCAAATTCCCATTTAATTTAATTTTCGATAAATTAATTCAGAAAACTCCTCCCTCGTACACATGTCACCCATCCCCTTAGTTGCACTATAAATTAATTTAATTAATTAATTAATTACTCCCATTTCCCTCACCCACCTAAAAGCATTCTTAGAATCACTCTTAGGTGTCCCCATATTCCCTTACACATTTTAATGACTTACGCCCTTACTAAATTCCTAGTTGAATTTAATTTAGAAAGTTCTTAAAGGCAAGGTTCCTTGCTAAGTTGGTCATTCTGTTTTTTCCTTATGTTTCCCTTTTTCTTTATGGTTCCCCTTTTTCTTTATGTTTCCCCTTTTTCCCTTTGTTTCCTAATTCTTTTAAGTTTCCCTCTTTTCTGATTTTATCTAAAACTCAAATTAGCAAGTGTAGAAAATTACCTTTTTCCCCCTTTTCTTTTTAATTAATAAATTTTTAATTAACATATGTAATAAAACAATCATTTCTTTTTTTTTAAATTTAATCCCCCAAAGTATTTTTTTTTTTTATAAATTAATTGAATTTCTTACCCCCTTCTCATCGTATGTTTAATGATGATTATATATATATATATACCACAAGTATCACTTAAACCTAGATTTTATTTTCTTAGGCTAGGCAACATTTTCTTAGGGAAATTGTTTTTAAATTTTTCTTATCATATTATTAGTTCTAAGGCCATCTAGTTTTATTCACATATTATGTAACTACACGACGTGCCCTTCAAGACGCAATAGGTGCTCCAAGGATGCCACTCACCTCATTTTGTTTCCTTGCGCGACATGCCTTTCAGGACGCACTATGTGCTCCAAGGGTGCCACTCACCTCTTGACTGACTTGGTAGACATCAAAAACCCCTAGAGTCAATACTCCTCCTTTTGATATTGTGGGAGACTAAGGGTCTCTAAGGAATAAATCCCCTACCTTATTGTTAGCCCCTTAGAATCATCGTGAGCGACTTTCGCAGTTTGCCCTCACGACATCGTGGGTCTTCTCGAACTAGGTAATCATTAATCTATAGTTCGAGCCACAGTGAGAGTGATAGTAGGCCATGGCATGGCTTCTTTGCACACCTCTCCCTCAACGTCTCTGGTTTTCATGCGTGACCCCTCTACTCCACATGTGAGTCTGGTCGACAAACTATCGTCAGCCTGCATCATCAATGAATCATGTCAGAAATAAAATAAATCATCATAACATTTAATCAGATGTGCATATGTCATATCAACAATAATAAAAACCCAATAGTCCACTCCCTAACTCGATCCAGAGTCCAAGGGGTTTCATCGATGCCTATGCATCCTCGAGGTCCACAGTCCTGCACACTTAGGAGAACCCAGTCAATAGCACCTGTCTATGCCAAAACAACAAAATAACATTTCATCATATCCAAAATGTCTCATAATCATAATCAGACACCCAATAGAATAATAATCTGGATCACTTGCAAGCAAGTGTCCTTAAAGAATAATTTTTCTCAGTGCGCGCAAGAGAGGGATGTTACATACACTCTATGGAAAATAGGGTTTGTGGCTAGTCCCCAAACTAGTCTAAAAAAAGTGTTTCGGGTAAAAACTCCATAAATTCTCCATAACAGATCCAAATTCAATAAGACAAATTGTATTGGTTAGAGTATAGTCTTTAGTATGTTGTGTACAGTTTTCAGATCCATACAACAAATATTATGTGCGGGTCACGCTCTACAATTTCTCTCTCTAGAATAAGCCATAATTCAATAAGATATGCCATTTTTTCTATAACTCCTTTTCTGAGAGGTTCCAAGTATTGAAATCTAGAATAATTGCATAAAAGAAATTGAAGAACATTTTGTACATTTTTTAGATCTTTATTCATTATAGGTACATAGTTATGATTATTGCAATTTAGGGTTGTTGACTAATCCAAAATTAGTTATGTGAGACTAAAGTAAATTTTGATGAAAACAATATTCTCTTGTTGTTAAAGTTAAGGAAGGTTTGCAAGTATGTGATCAAATACACCAGGTCTATTACAAAGTTACAAATCAGATTTGGATGATGAAATTGATGAGGGCTTTTGGTTGAGGTACATGTTGGGTACATGGTTGAAACAAGTAGTTGATGAGTTGGCATATACATGAGGTGTATAGTTGATGATGTTGGTACATCTTGATGAGTCACAATTTATGTGTATTTGATGCATGATTGGTACACATTTGGTGCATGGTTGACGCACTCGTTGATGGTATAGGTTGAGGTACAAGTTGGTGCATGGTTGATGCACTTGTTTATGGTATAGGTTGATTACATGTTGTTTGGACAGATTATTGTCACATGTTATTTGTACAAGTTTGGTGAATGGTTGATGCATCTGTTTATGGTAAATGTTGAGGTACATGTTGGCACAAGTTATTGGTACAGGTTGTTACAGGTTGATTGGTACATGTTTACATCAGTATATCTCACAGTGATAATGTGAGAGTGGTTCCATCATTCTACTTCTACATCAGGGAGGTTGGACAGGGCAATGATAGGTGGTTGTAGACACCTTTCCGTTGTAGTAAGAGAACATAGGGGGTTGTAGCCTCCTTCTAGTTGTAGCCAGAGAATTGTGGAGTTGGAGCTTCCCTTAGGTTGTATCTTGAGAAACTAGGGGTTTGTAGCCTCCTTCTAGTTGTAGCCAGATAATTGGGGAGTTGGAACTTCTTTCAGGTTGTATCTTGAGAAACTAGGGGGTTGGAGTTTCCTTCCAGTTGGAGCTGGAAAACAAAGGAGGTTGGAGCTTCCAATGAATGTAATTCTTAAAGACATATAAGAAAATACATACTGTGGTTTTCTCCCTCTTTGGTTTTCCACGTAAAACACTAGTGTACTGTGTATGTGTGTGATTGCTCATTTTATCATTGTTTATTTACTCTGCAACTATTGGATGATAATACTACATTGATATAACATTTGCATTGTATGGTGAAAAAGGAGTACATTTCTCTATTATTGATTCACCCCCTCTCTTAGTAATCCAACAAGTATAAAGGAGGTAGGACATTGTTGAGTACTTGTGAGAAATAAATGATTTTGATGATTATGAGAAAGAGTCAAACTATAATTTACTTGGAGAAGGTTATACAAATTTTCACTATGAGTGGAACAATGATTTAGGCTCAAGGATGACATGAACAATTAATCTTGTCTATTCAGAGCTATGGTTGGGACGAAGTGGATTTAATACACAGTTTCATCCTTGAATTTTGAAGAATGATAAATAATACTTTAAAGAATGATTATAAATATTTTATTACTAGTATAAATATAAAAATATATTTTTTGTATTGTTTTTATTATTATTTTTTTTTAACAAGAAGTGGAGACGCAATAAAGGAAGATTATAAAGGATTTAATATTACTTATAACTCATAAAAATACTTTATGTATATATTTTGATTATTATTTTTGGTTGAAACAATAACTAATACATCTGTAACATTATATATTTAAAGGAGTTTTTTTTTTTTTTTTTTTGAGTAATGTAAGGAGGAAAGAAAGTCATCGTAGAATAATCCAAAGATTTTCTTTTACATACTCATAATTATGAGAACTCATGATATATTTAAAGGAGTTTATTTTTTTATGAATAATGTGAGGAAATAAAGTCATAATAGAATAATCCAAAGATTTTATTTTACATTTTATTTTACATTAGTCATAATAGAATAATCCAAAGATTTTATTTTACATTTTATTTTACATACACATAATGAGAACACATGGAAATATATAGTAAAAGCATAACATAATCATAAGCACTTGTATATCATAATGTGTAGGCAATGGTTACCTTTACCAAATTTGGTATATAAAAGATTAAAAAGTATTTGAGTATAAAAATATTTTAACGGTTCATTTATCTATAGAGTGAAAGTATAATCTATTTTTACATAACATTTACATAAATGTTATGTAGAAACATAGTATTTTTAATAAAGATACAGAGAATGATCATGAAAATTAAGTGAAATATTACTAAGAATCTATACCAATCACTTTTTATAAATGACTAGAGTAAAAGAAACATAGTATTTCTAATAAAGATACAGAGAATGTCTAGGGTTCTCATTTTTCAAAGAAGGAGTTTTGGCTTAAGAGAAATAATATAAATTTGTTAATAACTAGAGGGACCAGGGTCAATACAATCCAAAGTATTGAAAAGTACTAAATCAAAACAATTTTTTTATTAATATAAAATGGTTATCATAATAACCAGGTCATGGCCACCCATTCGGGGTATTCACCGATCAAGCAAGTATAAACTCGACACCTGGTGTTGGATGGTGAATCCATATATGAATGGCAAGAAGGCGTACAAAACTACTTGACCTCGCAAGGTTGAGACTGAGCTTGGAGTCCACAATATCAATATTGTGGTGGCATTTAAGCTATGTTAAGGTATAACGGAGCCACACAAGCCTGGTACCATTGGCCATTGAAGTTCAGCCTTGAGGGTTTCAACAACCCTCCACTAACCATAAAAAAAATAAATTAATATACAGTAATTAAAGAGCAAGTAAGACACGTTGTAGATAAACTAAATATCAAAAGATAATAAATTCATTTCTCACCTCGGTTATGAGACAACTAGGTGTTTGACGGTGGAACAAGTCTTCTTGTCCATATTCGTCCATGGCCGAAGAGTCCCTATGAAAGAATACCATGGAAATACTATAGTAAGTATACAATAAAAACTGAGTTAAAACCCATTTCGTATCATTGTAAATAAACTATGACGAAAATGTTGTGTTTGTTGCCGAGAACGAAATGAGTATGGTTTTATTATCTTCGACTTTGATTATGCTTGGAAATTTTTGAAGTAAGTTGTTATGTAAATTTTTATATCTTTTTGAATATAAAGAGCATTTTTTTCTCGTGGAAAAAAAACCCACATTCGTAGCGTGAGCTATATCACCAAGCACATACTTGAAATGAGTAATCATATTCAATGACAAACCATTCCATACCTGGTGATAGAAATTATGCAAGAACAAATACAGAATTAAAACTCCCGAGTACAAAAATTATACACGAACTTACCTCAATGCTCAATGTTGACCAAGCACCTTATCTTGGGGAAAAACAAACAATTCAAACCCTATAATCCTGTGTGTGAAATCATGGGATAATTTAACCAAAAAAATATACCGCAATGAAAGGACATTATCATAGTATCTATGATAACAGGGAAGATAACTCATACAGTAAATAAATTAGTGATTACAGGACGAGCTATTTTCTAAGTAAACTTCGGAAACAAAACCCTTTGTATCAGAAAGTGAAAGGAACAATGTGTATTCTTTGTTCAAATGGAGTATTGGATCGATTCATCTTGGATATCACGCTAATTTAAAGAAATATGGTACTGGTTTTTTAATGTCCCTTTCCAAATGAGTCATCTAGGCGAATTGACGAAATGTCCTAAGTGATTACCGTGGGCTATAATCAAGAGATTAAAGGGAATTAATTATTTTATTAATGTCACATCAGTCGAAATTAATTAAATATAAAAGTGACATTTAGTAGACTGGAAAAAGGTACTTAAGTGACTAACTATTGAGAATATGAAAAGTCACTTAAATTGATTAAACAGTAAAAAGTTCACAAAAGATTCAACTAATGAGTAAAAGGGAAAAATACGGCACCCTCTCTCATGCTTACATTGGTATTTTCTAATTTCACGTTGAGAGAACTTTTTTTGGCTTTGGAACTCTTGGTATGGAAACCATAGGAGAATTTTCAGAGATTTACTTCAGTGGCGAGACAAATCCATCTTAGTTGGTCATTTTTGGGAAGATATCATACATATTTCCTCATGGTGCTTCAGTGTGTCTGAGTATTCTTCATTTTTGGTAGTGAAGTTTCTATTCGCAGTCGATAGGGTAGCCGATTTCCCTATGTTGGGAGAATTTTCTCTCGTGGAGAAGTCGAACAGTTCATCTAGGTCCAAAAAATTCATTTTTGGGCACATTGCCTATTTGGGGAGGTTAATTTCCTTTATACAAATATCGTGAAATCCTCTATGGGAATTAAACTTCATCAAGGGGTTAATTTATGACATGGTGGGGGCGATTTGTGTGAAAAAGGACGAGTTTATATGATGTTGAGTTACATTCTTTGTTTGGGATCGATTTTACCTCTGTTCTGAGGCTGATTGGTGATAAATAAGGGATCAAACTTATTATTGGGCGCAAATATCAGAATTGGGTTGAATATCCTTTACCCGTTTCCTATTTCCATAATGATGGAAACATAAACTTATCATCTGGGAGAATTTTGGACATTGATCAATTGCACATCAACTTATGGGATGCATTTCCTCTTCGTACATGCCTATATTTCCATGATAGTTCATATATAGTGTAGAACTGTGTTGACAAAGGGGAGTTGCTCGACCCATAATGTCCTTTGTGAATTAAATATCTCATTGTATGTAAAGAACAACCTACAACAAGGATATCTCGGGTTCTTTAATTCCATTTTGTATTCTTCATGAGTAGTTTATTTATGTATTTCATCCATATAGATAAGATAAAGACAACCATATTTGAATTTTCTTGTGTGGAGTTTCAATGGGACATTATAGGGATATCAGAGTTTTGTGTAGTGTTATACAAGTACTTTCATTCAAACAGTTTGTTTAACTTCTTAAACACATGACAAAGCAATAAAAAACAAAAAAATAATCTTGGTACATTACAATGGTATCATAGCAGAGTATCCTCTCGGCCTGAGGGTGTTTATTGTTCATGAGGCAAGGGAACAATAGTTATATCACCTACAGAAGTCGAAGACAATGCGAGGAAGAAGACATATTTAATGAAGAATAAGTCATGGGTGATAATAATGAGGACATAGCTATAAAAATGCTGGAAGTCTTTGCTTCTAGGCAACAATAATTAGCACAATTGTTGACACAATTAATTTCTAGTAACTAGGAAAAATCAGAACCATGGGTGTAACAATGGTGTAGGGGGTTCCAATGTGAACAATGGTGATGGGAAAAATTCAAATATTCCCACACCTAACCACAATATGATTCATGTTCAAGTGGGTGATAAGACCAATAGCAAGACAATCCCCAGACCCCTCATGCCTCAGTTCTTGGGAAACCAACAAACAAAGAATCAAGGGAAGTAAGTTCCACTGAAAACTTTTCAATAATATTTGAGAGTATAAATCTCTAGGTGATGAGTTCCAGGTAGCCATGTCACTACATGACTTATTCACAATCAAATACAAAACAAACCAAAGGATCATTGTAATATCCCTTTCGTACACATTAAGTGATTACAATGAAATAACAATATATTTTTTTTGTAAAGAGTGATCAATACGACAAATACTTAAGTAAGGAAAACAATATAACATAATTTATGACAGATTAATTACAACTAATCGAGTAAATTCCAACCATATAAAGGTCATTTCAATGTGATTAAGGACAAGAACTAGTAATGACCACTTGTAAAATTTAGCAACAACCCAAACATTGTTTTTAATTATATTTTCTATGAAATTTATCTTAAACAAATTCCAACATGATTATCAAATTTTAATTTACTCACCTGCCTTTATTTTTAAGCAAACAATTTGAAATAGAAGTAAGAAATTGAAATCCCGTTTGTGATTTATTTTAAATATAACATTAAGATTAGCAATGACAACTTGGGTTCTAAATTTCTTCTCAATCCTAAACATGTTACAAACGACAATGTCACAGTCCATGGAATACAAAATAAACTCAATGAGGAACAACATTGTTGATTTTGTACTCAGTCAAATACATATGTGTTGAATACCAAGTCACAACCTTTTTAATTTAATAAGAGCAAGGGATCATATTATAACCGATCCCATTTATTATAACTTAAGTGGATTCGTTACAAACAAGAAAAACTTTGCCAAAACAACCCTATTGATAGCTTGGGCGGTTCAAATCAACACGGATCTAAAAAGCTGAATCCACAATTAAACATATGATATCCTCTCTTTTTTTTTAACAAAAAAAAAATGTTAATGTACTTAACTATCCAAATGTGGTAGGTAAATTTATCATTTGCTAAATTCTATACCTTCTAGATTTATTCCATTTGAACTATTTATCCAAACCAAGTTCTAGTCATTAATTCCATAGTCATTAATTCCATACTGGTGATCTAAATAATAAATTAAGAATTATTAGGTAGACTATATATAGATTTTTAATACACGAATATACTATTGCAATATTAAACCAGCTGTGAGATTAGATGGATATACATATACTATTAAATTTCACCTTCATCTGGATAGGTTGCGCCCAGACTTGTTACACACACATATATATATATATATATGTGAAATAAAAACAAAAAACAGTAGAGGTCGCAAAAGTAAATTGACCCTTGGACAATCATTGTATGCGTATATATCTTTTATAAAAGCTAATGTAAATCTGAACTTTCTATCGAAAGAGAAGACTCCTATTATGATTTATGAAAGTAACACCATAAACATGCATTCAACATTTCGACAGAACAATTTATATTTGATATATATAAACATTTATATACGTATGATAATCCAAAAATATTATCAATGCTGGCGGGAACTGGAATACGATAGATTCATGTTATAATAGAACCCATTTACCTTACAATATCATTCCTGATTTTACAAATTGACAAATGAATTTATCAACAATAACTAATTTATCAATACGGACCGGAGGTTGACGTGACATGGAGTGCTCTTTAACGTGAATATTGCACACATCCTTTCCCTTCTCGTGCAAATCCCAACGCTACATGTGTATATCAATTCTTTTAATTTATTTAATATTTTTATTTAGTCTTCTAATTAAACTTAGACTTAGGCTCAGTATTAGAATTAGGATTAGAGTCATGTTAGGCTTTTAAATTAATAACTTACTATTTTTTAAAATACTTTATTCTAACAAGTTTTAAAATTTTCAATGTTTTCTAGGTTACCTAGATTTATTGATTCAAGTTTTAATTATGCGATATGCCCTTCAAGGCACACCTTCGTGTTTCAAGGGTGGCACTCGGCTTTTATTGGTTTTAGAAGTTTGTTCGATTGTTGGAGTCAAAACTCCACTCGGTCGACCTTGTGAGAGACTAAGAGATTTTAAGGAATCAGGACTCTACCTTACTGGGCGCCCCTTAGAATCTTCATGAGTGACGGTCTCAGTCTACCCTCATGACATCGTGGAACTATTGAACTAGGTAATCATTAGCCTACAACTCAACCATGGTGGGAGTTCTAGTAGGTTGTGACAGGGATGTTGCTACACCTCTCCCTCAATTTTTGGCTTCTGTGCATGGCCCCTCTACTACTTATGTGAGTCGGATTAACAAGCATCATTAAGCCTACATCTACTAACAAAAAAACTGTCAATAATCCATATACGTAAATCATACTGAAATCAATCATGTGTCACATGTGCATAAAATGAAATACTCCAACAAAATACAATCCACTCCATGACTCGATTCGAAGTCTAGGGAAGTTCATCGATGCCATCAACATCCATAACCTGTCATGTTCCCCGCACACTCAGGAAAACTCATCAATAGAATCTACCAATATATGTGCATCAATATAACAATAATTCACAACACATCATCATCATCATCATATATAACCCATAATCAAAACAAAATCATAATATACCATAATTCAATCACTTGCACACAAGTGTCCTCAAAGAATATGTCAATAAAGGGATGCTTAATAGAGTGGGGTGTTACATACTCCCCCTCTTGTTTTAAACTTCATCCCAAAGTTTGTACAATATATAAATGCAAGTAAATAAATGTATCTAACATAGATCTATATGTCTAATCTATCAAACAAGTAAAGAAACTGTTAACGCATCTCATATGTGTCCTCCCAGGTATCCGAGTGTAGACTATAGTTGTCCCATTGGACGTTGAACTGTTTGACTATTCAATGTCATAGTTGTCGAATGCGATGGTACATAATGCGTATAGGCTCCGCCATGAGAGCACCCTCATTTGACACCTGCAAAGAACTCATGCTAATAACATGTGGAGGATCACTAATATAATGTCTCAAAATAGATACATGAAATACATCATGCATATGCTTCAATGAATCAGGCAAGGCTAGTCGATAATCCACATGTCCTTTCTTTTCCACAACTTCAAAACGTCCCACAAACCTAGGAGAGAGTTTAACACCCTTTCCAAACTTGTTCGAACTCTTGTGCGGTTTTACTGGCAAGAAAACACTGTCACCAACTTCATAAATGTGGTCAACGCGATGCACATAAAAATAACTCTTCTGTCGATCTTCTGCTTCTTTAATCAGTTGTTTTATCGATTGCATATTTTCTTCCATTTCTTTAGTCACTTCTAGTTCTACCAGGACCCTATCCTCAATTTGATCCTAACTCAAAGGTGCCCGACACGGTCGCCCGTAAAGAAACTCAAACGATGCCATCTTAATGGTACTTTGATAGTTTTTTTTGTATGCAAACTCTACTAGTGGAAAGAAATCTTCCCAACATTTTTGTTTATCCATTACATACATATGCAACATATCATCCAAAATCAGGTTCGTTCTCTCTATTTTTTCCTCTGTCTCGGGGTGATACATTGTACTAAAATTCATTTGTGTTCCCAAGGCCTCTTGGAAACTGGTCCAAAACTATCCTGTAAACATCGATCCTTGATCGTATATGATCCTTCTTGGTACTTTATGTAATCTCACAATATCGCTGAAAAATACTCTTGCTATGTCTGGTTCCTGATACGTCATATGTACTGGAATAAAATGTACACTCTTCGTTAGAGTGTCAACTATCAAAAAAATTGAATCATGTCTCCTTGCCATCAGTGGAAATCCAAAAATGAAATCTATCAAAATGACCTCCCATTTTGATTCAGGAATAGCGTGTGAATGTAATAATCCTGCTGGATGTCTATTTTCAACCTTCACTTGCTGACATTCTAGACATATCGCCACATAACAAACTATCCCTTTTAATTCCCTTCCAGAAGAATAAAGGTTTAAGGTTTGCCTTCATCTTCGTGACTCCAGGATGAGCCATGTACACTGCTTCATGAGCTTCACTCAAGATCAAAATTATTAATTCATTGTTCACCGATACGTAAATTCTTCTGTTAAATCTCAACAATCCATCATTGTCTAAAGAATAACCTTCAAACTTCGATACCATCATGGTATTTCGTCCAATATTATCCTTAACTTATTTATACCAGCCATCGTTGATCTATAAAGTTAGAATATTTTCTCGAAGATTTGTCTTAAGAGGTATTACCAAGAATATGTGGGGTCTCTGACTCAATGCATTTTCCACTTTGTTCATTGTTCCTTTAATGTAAGTAATCTCAAAGTCGTATTCTCTAAGTAATTTTGACTAACGCCTTTGTTGTGCATTCAAGTCACTTTGTGTGAAAATATGTTGCAAACCACAATGATCTTTCTTTAATTTGAATTTTCGTCCAATCAAATAATGTCTCCAAACTCTCAAGGAATATACAATTTCTAATAACTCCATGTCATGCATTTTGTAGTTCTCTTCATGTGTTCTCAATTTCCTTGAAATGTAAGCGATCACTCGACCTTCTTGCATCAAAATTCTGCCTAAACCTTCCTTGGATGCGTTTGTGCATACCAAGAATTCCTTGTGCATGTCGTAGACTTTCAGTATCGGTGTTGTCGTCAACAATTCTTTAAGCTTTTGAAATGCTCCCACACATTTCTCTGTCCAAACAAACTTCTTGTTTTTCTTTTGCAATTATGTGATCGGATTTGCTATCTTTGGTAATATCCTGCTAAACCCATAAAGTTGCATACTTCTTGTACGTTTATCGGTGCTGACCATTACATAATAGCCTCTAGTTTCACTGGATCCACAACAATACCTTCACGAGATATGATATGTCTCAAGTAATCCTCATATATGATTAGAGTAATCCTCATATATGATTATAGTAATCCTCATATATATATCATACAAGACATGTTTCCAGAAGAGGATTAGACTATGATATGAGTATGATATGCAGTAAACCTGGTAACTCTTCTAGAAACATGTCTACATATCATACTCTGGCATTGTATGACCACCTTGTCGTAAGGCGTTGACCTCATTAAAATGACACTCAATGAATTCCTCAGACAAGTACCTATCTTGGAACCGTTCCTCGAACAACTCTCATGACACATCTTCGACGACCATGTTTAGTTGAGGTAGGCATGTCTTCCACCATATAAGATCACTCCCTTTCAGCTGAAATATTGTCATGCAGACTTTCATGTTGGAGGTGTAATCATGATGTTAAAAGCACATCACCATATTCTTCAACCATTCCTTGATGGTCGAGCCTTCTATGGCACCCATGAACTCGGGAAAATTAACCTTCTTAAGTTCTCTGTGTATACTACTACTACCAACTAGAGCACGTTGTGAACACTCATTGGGTACATATGTTCTAACCTCATCTCGATCTAGGTGGTTAATCAATGACTCTAACATCCTCTCGAAGGATCTCATCATACCTACCACATATGCCACAACAACCTTCTCCTTCTTAGTAATATTCTCATCTTCTTGGAGGTTAGACCCCTATGGCATGGATACTATCAGAGGCGTCACATGTCTTCCTTCAACACCACGTCATCTACTTGCCATGCATCCCTTAACCATGATTACCTTCATGTACAATTTCAAAATTTAATTAGTGATATAAATTTAATCATTTATTTAACACAATGGAAGGCTTAATGGTCCAATGTCGCAGGGTTGAACCCACTCTTGTACCATATGTAATATCCCTTTCGTAGACATTAAGTGATTAAGATGAAATAACACTATTTGTTTTTTTTTTGTAAAGTGTGATCAATACGACAAGTACTTAAGTAAGGACAATAAAATAACATAATTTATGATATATTAATTACAACTAATACAACAAATTCCAACCATATAAAGGTCATCCTCAATGTGATTAATGACAAGAACTAATAATCACCACTTTTCAAATTTAGCCACAACCCATAAATCATTTATAATTATATTCGCTATGGAATTTATATTAAACGAATTCCAACATGATTATCAAATTTTAATTTACTCACCTACCTTTATTTTTAAGCAAACAATTTGAAATAGAAGTAAGAAATTGAAATCTCGTTTGTGATTTATTTTAAATATAACATTAAGATTAGCAATGACAACCTGGGTTCTAAATTTCTTCTCAAGCCTTAATGTAATGTACCCCAAATTTCCCAAAATAATTTTCTTTTGTTAGGGGGCATTAAAGTCCCTTGAATTTCCAACATTGTTTTGTGACACAGAGATAGTCCATTATATATATGTTATTCCTTTAATGTATGCATATAATTTTTACTTCTTTGTCATTATCCCTTTTAAAGGACGAAGGATATTTAAACTCCACTCGTCTCTTACTGTTATATTTCATTATAACGTCGTTATTTTATTATGAATCACACATTTATTTCTATTGAAGAGATGGTGACCATGACCATCATATCCCTTAGAAAAATACACTAAGTCTATGTCAAGATATGCTATCCACATTAGATCACGTAATAGACTATCATTAATCAAATATTTTCCACTTCGACATAATCTCCTAGCTCCGATAAACAATATAGACTATAGACTATAGCCTATCATCTAGAATATCCATAACATTATATTGTTTATCATATAGACTAGCATATAGATACCATAACAGTATATCATTTATCATATAGACTATCATATAGATACCATAACACTATATCGTTAATCATATAGACTATCCACAACAATAAATTTCTTTATCATAATGCATTGAAATGTATCTACACATAACATATTGCAGCAAACATATACCATACCATATTATTAGTAACCCTACTCGACTATTAACATGACTCAGCAATTAAGTGGTTCGAAAACTGTTTTAATGGTGGATGACAGGTCGGGTCCTATAGGCATTTACTCTTGACCTGGTCCATTAATGGTGCAACCTGTCTCGTACCTTCCAGAATTGACACTTAGGAGAAAACACCCAAAGTAGGCTTGCCACCTCCCTCTACTTCACATGGCAGTGACCTGGGGCATACCAGCTGCTATTAGTCCTCTCTCGAGGCCCTCGAGGTAACACTTGTTTTCGTTCTTGCCCCTTTAGTCTATAACACAAACTACCTCTACGTTGTATATGATCAGTGGTTTTCGTAAGGCTCGGATCTGTTAAGCGATGGCCTCTATACTGTACATGACCATTGATTCCATAAGGCTCGTCTCTGTGAGAAATGGAAGGAGGCAATGCACATCTGTGGTTCTTCTATGCGTAAGGTTAAGTAAAAATATATGTTTCTTATGTTCTTTGTATCCCATGAATGTAATATCTGTCTGGTGCAATGTAAAGATAAAGAGAGGTTCCATGAACATAATTCACATTTTTCTCTTTCTTTGTTTGAGGATTGACAATGCATTACAGTTGGGCTTCTGTATGCGTATTTCCTCCTGAGATTCTTCTGTGTTTATGGTTCCCTTTGTAAGTTAGACAAAACTCATTGAGACTTAATGCTTAGGTATGAGGGTTATTGTTTTTTCTCTTGGTTGGTTGTCAATCTTCAATCCTAGTCTTTTGTGGTTCCTTCTCAGTCAGACCATGGTCGAATCATTGCTAGAAGTTAACCCTCTAAACTTTATCGTTTCTCTTTTATTCACCGTTGTAACACTGTTATTACTACACTATGGAATTCATCGAAAGGTACCGAAGCTTTCTACACTGGTGGATGTAATTCATACTTGACTGTGGTTGAACTCTATAGGAAAGTTTTGTATTTACATTATGTGTATAACAATATTAACATGATTTTATTCGTCTGAAAAAACATTTTCTTGTATCCTCTGGTTGTAAAACAATTTCTCTGCTGGAAAGAATTGTGGACTGTCTCATGGCCACCTTGGAATCATCCTATGCTTGATCTACAGTTATGAATTTAAGCCGTTTACAAAAGGAATTTCCTATGTCGACCACTCTGCACTAGAAAATGAGAGGGTATCCTTCTTTAAACAACTGTTGAATCGAAATTTGTAGGGTTCGAATATGTTTTTGCACACTTAGATTTTAACCTATGGATTTGGTTCTTACTATAAGTTTCTATGCACTCAGACTTTCGTATTTTACCATTTTGTAATGTTGTTTAAATTTAGTGATCCCTCTCAATATACCCAGGACACCTCTTATGCGCCTTTATGAATACTTGTTAGTTTAATAATTATTCTTTGTGATCGTTTCCCCAATTCGAAAATTCCAACTGTGTAATTTCGTGAGTTAAATTGGTAGTTCTTGATTAATTGTTTCCCTCGCCATAGTCGACTCCTTTCGTTTATTGGGTCCTCTGTACAAGGTTTGGAGATATTATGTGTTTCTTGTTTGATTAATCTATGCACAGTCTATTTCGATGATAATGGATTTCACTTCTTTATTTATTGTCCCCTTCTCTACTTTAAAATTGAAAATTCTATGCATGGATATATGAAATTTATGATGGTCGCTTTATGTTTTGTGAGGGTACCCATCAGTCAGTTTTGGGTCCACTCCTCCTCCTCCTCCTGGATCGTGGACAGATGGTCACATAAGGAACAAAAGGAGATCTGCATTTTTGTCGGGACTCAAGCTAATTATTGTCCTTGCATTATTCTAATTGTTTTATCTCCATAGAATTAAAATGCTAGCACAATTCACTAAACTCTCATTTTACTTCCTTTGTAGGTTGCGCAAGTTGATGTAATCGTATGAAGGAAACATGTTACTCGAAAGTTATTCAAGTTTCATGTCCTTGCACACATTAACTTCAGTTACATACAGATTATGTGTATGTTTTCTTAGAGATTTGTTTTCAATACAAGAGGTTGCGTATTTTTTGGTCTATGGTATTCCAACTGTAATGTTTGAACAATAATCATTTGGATATGATGACTAATTTTGAAATACACTTGTAGTCTACTGAATCACTATTTTTCTGTGGTAATAGATAATATAAAGAATATATTCAGACGGTTATCCTTTTACCTATTCTTTACATGTTATCAAATTGATAAGCACGCCATCTAAGTTTATTCCTTATTACACCATTTCTCTATAGTGATGTAGTGATTTTTATGTACATAATTGAATAGAAATTCAATATATATGTATATATAATCCAATGGGAATTAAGAACATAACAATAGTTCTACCATTTATTTATCTATGAGCACACACACACACACACACACACACACACATAGTTAAATATAAATGTACAACCATATTCGATGTCCAATAGGGACATACAAATAGTTCTGTTATTTCTTTACGTAT
>SNQJ01S0016700.1:117903-128300 GCA_010110895.2 Picea sitchensis
AAGACTCCTATTATGATTTATGAAAGTAACACCATAAACATGCATTCAACATTTCGACAGAACAATTTATATTTGATATATATAAACATTTATATACGTATGATAATCCAAAAATATTATCAATGCTGGCGGGAACTGGAATAGGATAGATTCATGTTATAATAGAACCCATTTACATTACAATATCATTCCTGATTTTACAATCTGACAAATGAATTTATCAACAATAACTAATTTATCAATACGGTAATCTTAGGTTCACGTGACATGGAGTACTCTTTAACGTGAATATTGCACACATCCTTTTCCTTCTCGTGCAAATCCCAATACTACATGGGTATATCAATTCTTTTAATTTATTTAATATTTTTATTTAGTCTTCTAATTAAACTTAGACTTAGGTTCAGTCTTAGTCTTAGAATTAGGGTTAGAGTTATGTTAGGTTTTTAAATTAATAACTTATTATTTTTTTAAATAGTTTATTCTAATAAGTTTTAAATTTTTCAATGTCTTCTAGGTTACCTAGATTTACCGACTCAAGTTTTAATTACGCAACATGTCCTTCAAGGCACACTTTCATGCTCTAAGGGTGGCACTCAGCTTTTATTGGTTTTAGAAATTTGTTCGACTGTTGGAGTCAAAACTCCACTTGGTCGTCCTTGTGAGAGACTAAGAGATTTTAAGGAATAAGGACTCTACCTTATTGGGCGCCCCTTAGAATCTTTGTGAGTGACGGTCTCAGTCGGCCCTCATGACATCGTGGACCTATGGAACTAGGTAATCATTAACCTACAACTCAACCATGGTGGGAGTGCTAGCAGGCTATGATAGAGATGTTGCTAAACCTCTCCCTCAATTTCGGGTTTTTGTGCATGGCCTCTCTACTACTTATGTGAGTCGGATTAACAAGCATTGTTAAGCCTACATCTACTAACAAAAAAGCTATCAATAATCTATATACGTAAATCATACTGAAATCAATCATGTGTCACATGTGCATAAAATGAAATACTCCAACAAAATACAATCCACTCCATGACTCGATTCGAAGTCCAAGGAAGTTCATCGATGCCATCAACATCCATAACCTGTCATGTTCCCCGCACACTTAGGAAAACTCGTCAATAGCATCTACCAATATATATGCATCAATATAACAATAAGTCACAACACATCATCATTATCATCATATATAGCCCATAATCGAAACAAAATCATAATATACGATAACTCAATCACTTACACGCAAGTGTCCTTAAAGAATATGTCAATAAAGGGATGCTTAGTAGAGTGGGGTATTACATACTCCCCCTCTTGTTTTAAACTTCGTCCCAAAGTTTGTACAATATATAAATGCAAGTAAATAAATGTATCTAACATAGATATATATGTCTAATCTAGCAAACAAGTAAAGAAATTGTTAAAGCATATCATATGTGTCCTCCCAGGTATCCGAGTGTAGACTACAGTTGTCCCACTGGACGTTGAACTGTTCGACTATTCGGTGTCATAGCTGTTGAATGCGATGGTACATAATGCGTATAGGCTCCACCATGAGAGCACCCTCATTTGACACCTGCAAAGAACTCATGCTAATAACATGTGAAGGATCACTAATATAATGTCTCAAAATAGATACATGAAATACATCATGCATATGCCTCAAAGAATCAGGCAAGGCTAGTTAATAATCTACATGTCCTTTCTTTTCCACAACTTCAAAAGGTCCCACAAACCTAGGAGAGAGTTTAACACCCTTTCCAAACTTGATCGAACTCTTGTGCAGTTTTACTAGCACGAAAACATTGTCGCCAACTTCATAAATGTGGTCAATGTGATGCACATCAAAATATCTCTTATGTCGATCTTCTGCTTCTTTAATCATTTGTCTTATCGATTGCATGTTTTCTTCCATTTCTTTAATCACTTCTAGTCCTACCAGGACCCTATCCTCAATTTGATCCTAACTCAAAGGTGCCCAACATGGTTGCCCGTAAAGAAACTCAAACAATGTCATCTTAATGGTACTTTAATAGTTGTTTTTGTATGCAAAATCTACTACTGGAAATAAATCTTCCCAACATTTTTGTTTATCCATTACGTACATATGCAACATATCCTCCAAAATCTGGTTCGTTCTCTCTATTTTTTCATCTGTCTTAGGGTGATACATTGTACTAAAATTCATTTGTGTTCCCAAGGCCTCTTGCAAACTGGTCCAAAACTATCCTGTAAACATTGATCCCCGATCGTATATGATCCTACTTGGTACTTTATGTAATCTCACAATCTCACTGAAAAATACTCTTGCTATGTCTAGTTCCTAATATGTCATACATACTGGAATAAAATGTGCACTCTTCGTTAGAGTGTCAACTATCACAAAAATTGAATCATGTCTTCTTGCCATCAGTGGCAGTCCAAAAATGAAATCCATCAAAATGACCTCCCATTTCGATTCGGGAATAGCGTGTGGATGTAATAATCCTAGTGGATGTCTATTTTTAGCCTTCACTTGCTGACATTCTAGACATATCGCCACATAAAAAACTATCCCTTCTTTCAATCCCTTCCAGAAGAATAAAGGTTTAAGGTCTCCCTTCATCTTCGTGACTCCAGGATGAGCCATGTACACTGCTTGATGAGCTTCACTCAAGATCAAAATTATTAATTCGTCGTTCACTGGTATGTAAATTCTTCCTTTAAATCTCAACAATCCATCATTGTCTAAAGAATAACCTTCAAACTTTGATACCATCATGGTATTTTGTCCAATATTATCCTTAACTTATTTATACCAACGATCATCGATCTATAAAGTTAGAATATTTTCTCGATGATTTGTCTTAAGAGGTATTACCAAGAATATGTGTGGTCTTCGACTCAATGCATTTTCCACTATGTTCACTATTCCTTTAATGTAAGTAATCTCAAAGTCGTATTCTCTAAGTAATTTTGACCAATGCCTTTGTTGTGCATTCAAGTCACTCTGTGTGAAAATATGTTGCAAACCACAGTGATCTTTCTTTAATTCATTTTTTTCTCCAATTAAATAATGTCTCCAAACTCTCAAAGCATATACAATTTCTAATAACTCCATGTCATGCATTGCGTAGTTCTCTTCATGTGTTCTCAATTTCCTTGAAATGTAAGCGATCACTCGACCTTCTTGCATCAAAAATCCGCGTAAACCTTCCTTGGATGCATCTGTGCATACCAATAATCCTTGTGCATGTCGGGGACTTTCAGTATCGGTGTTGTCGTCAACAACTCTTTAAGATTTTGAAATACTCCCACACATTTCTCTGTCCAAACAAACTTCTTGTTTTTATTTTGCAATTATGTGATCAAATTTGCTATCTTCGGTAATATCTTGCTAAACCCATAAAGTTGCATACTTCTTGTACGTTTATCGGTGCTGACCATTACATACTAGCCTCTAGTTTCACTGGATCCACAACAATACCTTCACGAGATATGATATGTCCCAAGTAATCCTCATATATGATTAGAGTAATCCTCATATATATATCATACAAGACGTGTTTCCAGAAGAGGATTAGACTATGATATGAGTATGATATGCGGTAAACCTAGTAACTCTTCTAGAAACACGTTTGAATATCATACTCTGGCACTGTATGACCACCTTGTCATAAGGCGTCGAATTCGAACTCATTAAAATGATTCTCAATGAATTCCTCAGACAAGTACCTATCCCAGAACTATTCCTTGAAAAACTCTCATGACACGTCTTCGACGACCATGTTTAATTGAGGTAAGCATGTCTTCCACCATATAAGATCACTCCCTTTCAACTGAAATACTATCATGCAGACTTTAATGTTGTAGGTGTAATCACGAAGTGAAAATCACATCACCATATTCTTCAACCATTCCTCGATGGTCGAGCCTTCTATGGCACCCATGAACTCAGGAAAATTAACCTTCTTAAGTTCTCTGTGTATACTACTACTACCAACTAGAGCACGTTGTGAACACTCATTGGGTACATATGTTCTACCCTCATCTCTATCTAGGTGGTTAATCAATGACTCTAACATCCTCTCGAAGGATCTCATCATACCTACCACATATCCCACAACAACCTTGTCCTGCTCAGTGATATTCTCATCTTCTTGGAGGTTACGCCCCTCTGGCATGGATACTATCGGAGGTGTCACATGTCTTCCTTGAACACCACGTCATCTACTTCCCATGCGTCCCTTAACCATGATTACCTTCATGTACAATTTCAAAATTTAATTAGTGATATAAATTTAATCATTTATTTAACACAGTGGAAGGCTTAATGGTCCAATATTATAGGGTTGAACCCGCTCTGGTACCATATGTAATATCCCTTTCGTACACATTAAGTGATTATGATGAAATAACACTATTTTTTTTTTTTTGTAAAGTGCGATCAATACAACAAGTACTTAAGTAAGGACAATAGAATAACATAATTTCTGATATATTAATTACAACTAATACAACAAATTCCAACCATATAAAGGTCATCCTCAATGTGATTAATGAAAAGAACTAATAATCACCACTTTTCAAATTTAGCCACAACCCATAAATCATTTATAATTATATTCACTATGGAATTTGTCTTAAACAAATTCCAACATGATTATGAAATTTTAATTAACTCACCTACCTTTATTTTTAAGCAAACAATTTGAAATAGAAGTAAGAAATTGAAATCTCGTTTGTGATCTATTTTAAATATAACATTAAGATTAGCAATGACAACCTGGGTTCTAAATTTCTTCTCAAGCCTTAATGTAATGTACCCCAAATTTCCAAAAATAATTTTATTTTGTTAGGGGGCTTTAAAGTCCCTTGAATTTCCAACATTGTTTTGCGACACAGAGATAATCCATTATATATATCTTATTCCTTTAATGTATGCATATAATTTTTACTTCTTTTTCATTATCTCTTTTAAAGGACGAAGGATATTTAAACTCCACTCGTCTCTTACTGTTATATTTCATTATAGTGTCATTATTGGATTATGAATCACACATTTATTTGTATTAAAGAGATGGTGACCATGATCGTCATATCCCTTAGAAAAATACACTAAGTCTATGTCAAGACATGCTATCCACATTAGATCACGTAATAGACTATCATTAACCAAATATTTTCCACTTCGACATAATCTCCTAGCTCTGATAAATAATATAGACTATAGACTATACCCTACCATCTAGACTATCCATAACATTATATTGTTTATCATATAGACTAGCATATAGATACCATAACAGTATATCATTTATCATATAGACTATCATATAGATACCATAACACTATATCATTTATCATATCTAGACTATCCACAACAATTTATTGTTTTATCATAATGCATCGAAATGTATCTACACATAACATATTGCAGCGAACATATACCATAACATATCGTTAGTAACCCTACCCGACTATTAACATGACTCATCAATTAAGTGGTTCGAAAACTGTTTTAATGGTGGATGACAAGTCGGGTCTTGTAGGCATTTACTCCTGAACTGGTCCATTAATGGTGCAACCTATCCCGTACCTTCCAGAATTGACACTTAGGAGAAAAAACCCAAAGTAGGCTTGCCACCTCCCTCTACTTCACATGGCAGTGACCTGGGGCATACCAACCGCTATTACTCCCCTCCCGAGGCCCTCGAGGTAACACTTGTTTTTGTTCTTGCCCCTTTAGTCTGTAACACAAACTACCTCTACACTGTATACGATTAGTGGTTTTCGTAAGGCTCGGATCTGTTGAGCGATGGCCTCTGTACTGTACAGGACCGGTGATTCCGTAAGGCTCATCTCTGTGAGCAATGGAAGGAGGGAATACACATATGTGGTTCTTCTATGTGTAAGGTTAAGTAAAAATATATGTTTCTTATGTTCTCTATATCCCGTGAATGTAATATATGTCTAGTGCAATGTAAAGATAAAACGAGGTTCCATGAACATACTTCACATTTTTCTCTTTCTTTTTTTGAGGATTGACAATGCATTACAGTTGGGTCTCCGTATGCATATTTCCTCCTGAGATTCTTCTATGTTTATGGTTCCCTTTGTAAGTTAGACGAAACACCTTGAGACTTAATCCTCAGGTTTGAGGGTTATTGTGTTTTCTCTTGGTTGGATATCAATCTTCAAGTATAGTCTTTTGTGGTTCCTTCTCAGTTAGACCATGGTTGAATCGTTGCTAGATGTTAACCCTCTAAAATTTCTCGTTTCTCTTTTATTCACCATTGTAACACTGTTATTACTACACTATGGAATTCATTGAAAGGTATCGAAGCTTGCTACGCTGGTGGATGTAATTCATACTTGACTGTGGTTGAACTCTATAGGAAAGTTTCGTATTTACATTCTGTGTATAACAATATTAACATGATTTTATTCATCTGAAAAAACATTTTCTTGTATCCTTTGGTTTTAAAACAATTTCTCTGCCAAAAAGAATTGTGGACTGTCTCATGGCCACCTTGGAAGCATCCCATGCTTGATCTACAGTTATGAATTTAATTCGTTTACAAAAGGAATTTCCTATGTCGACCACTCTACACATAGCAAATGAGAGGGTATCCTTGTTTAAAAAATTGTTGAATCGAAATTCGTAGGGTTCAAATATGTTTTTGCACACTTAGATTTTAACCTATGGATTTGGTTCTTACTGTAAGTTTCTATGCACTCAGACTTTCGTATTTTACCATTTTGTAATGTTGTTTAAATTTAATGATCCCTCTTAATATACCCAAGACACCTCTTATGCGCCTTTATGAATACTTATTAGTTTAATAATTATTCTTTGTGATCATTTCCCCAATTCGGAAATTCCAACTATGTAATTTCGTGAGTTAAATTGGTAGTTCTTGATTAATTGTTTCCCTCGCCACAGTCGACTCCTTTCATTTATTGGGTCCTCTATACAAGGTTTGGAGATATTATGTGTTTCTTGTTTGATTAATCTATGCATGGTCTATTTCGATGATAATAGATTTCACTTCTTTATTTATTGTCGCCTTCTCTACTTTACAATTGAAAATTCTATGCATGGATATATGAAATTAATGATGGTACCTTTATGTTTTTCAAGGGTACCCATCAGTCAGTTTTGGGTTCACTCCTCCTCCTCCTGAATCGTGGACAGATGGTTGCATAAGGAAAAAAAGGTGATCTGTATTTTTGTCGGGACTCAAGCTAAGTATTGTCCTTGACTTATTCTTATTGTTTTATCTCCATAGAATTAAAATGCTAGCACAATTCACTAAACCCTCATTTTACTTCCTTTGCAGGTTGCGCAAGTTGATGTAATATGATGAAGGAAACATCTTACTCGAAAGCTATTCGAGTTTCATGTCCTTGTGTGCATTATGTGACATCCCCCCAAAATATATATATTTATTTTTGCGTGTTGGAAATTTATTTCCGTTTTTGGCAAATTCAAATCTGGAAAAAAAATTCCATTTATGGAAATTCTGAATTTCGAATTTAATAATTGTATTTAATTATTGTGACTGTTGGGAAGAGATATGTTTGGACTCAACTAACTATTTGACTATGACACTTGTATCACAATAGAATATTTATATTAACTGCATGAGGACAAATGGAACAACCATGTTAAAAATCAACAGACCATGACTCCATGAGTGGGGAACAAGTCGGAACTACCTCTGGGCTAATGATTACAAGTGGAAAATCATAGATTTGGCCACTGGTAGCCCCTAAAAATCAGGGATTAAGAAAGCTGCGAAAATCCCCAAAGGAGGGAAAAGACCTGGGCAAAAAAATTGATAAATAACATATGTGAGGAGGCAAGACGTGGCCAAGTATGCTAGGAAAGGATTTCAGAGATCTCTTGTTGTTATGGACACTACAGATTGAGTGTGAGGCAAGAGGATCTTGCTGAAACAAGATCGCCTTGCTATTATGAGCACTGTTAAGTAAGTGTGAGGCAAGAGGATAACTGTTGGAATTGAAGGACATTGCCGAGGAGGAGTTTCCAGGTTTTCCCTCATGGATTCATGGTCAGGATAGGGGGTGAATTGGGAAAGTGACTTTGGCTTCCCGGTTCTATGGTTGGGAGGAACGTGGTTGTTCCCTTTGTCTTCCCATGGATTGGATTCAAATATGTTGATCTACCCCTCTCGATTATGAATGGCTACGTTTTTATTTCGATGTCTTATTAAATCCAAACTGGAATTATTTCCACTCTTTGTCTGAATGATTTTTCTGATGCATTGTATTGATTAAATTGGAACTGTAACATTTTCCATTTTTGTTTGTCGTGGGGAATATATGTGAAGAAAATATGTAATTATATTTCTATAAGTAAGTATGGAAAGGAGGAGATTAACGACAATGATGTAGATCCTCTCTATAGATAAATCCCTAGGAAACCAAACTCAAATCCCTTGAAACATCATTTATAATGATCAATATCTAATGGAATGATATTCTTAATCATGTATTTACATAGATGAATAGATCTAGTATTGTTGACGTTTAATGCATTGATTAAAAGAGGCTCTAAGTGAATATTATTGAATTTACCTTATACAGAAAATTTTATCCTTTGTGGCCTTCTGTGCATGTAAAATTCCTAAGTCCTCAGGCTTTCAAATTTTTTTGAGGTAAAGGTATATTGTATCCTTATACACCTTCAGTTCTAGAAAATGAAAATCAAGAGTACCCGCAAAGGATAAAGTGTAGGGAGTGATGAAAATAGTGTGACGAGTTACAGTAGAAGTAGAGTACTCTCTTCCTTTGGGTTTTGATTGAATGATTACCTTAATTCTTTTCAACTGGAAAACTTAGTCCATCTTTCTTTTCGCCTTTCAGAGGTGCATGTATATTGATGTATGGATTCTGAACTCGTGAAGTTCCGAACCCTGAAACCCTGAAGTTTCCACTTTTCGCATTTCGGAAGTTGGTTACATAAGAGGTTTGGGGCACTTGAACTTACGAAGTTCCGAACCCCAAAACCCCAAAATGCGGGTCCCACTTTCCTATCGTTTTCGCAATTCAGAAGTTGTTGTTTGGTTTTTGAAAACCCGAAATCCCAAATCCCGAAATCTTGAAGTGTTGGTCCCACATCCTCTAACTTTTCAGAATTCGGGAGTTGTTGTGTATTATTGTTTGTTTTTTTGAAAACTCGAAACCTCGAATCCCGAAATCCCGAAGTGTTGGTCCCACATCCTTTCACTTTTCAGAATTCAGGAGTTGTTGTGTATTGTTGTTTAGTATTTGAAATCCCAAAACCCCGAATCTCGAAGTGTCGAAGTGTTAGACCCACATCCTCTCACTTTTCAGAATTCGGGAGTTGTTGTGTATTGTTGTTTGGTATTTGAAAACCCGAAACCCTGAATCTTGAAGTCCTGAAGTGTTGGTCCCACATCCTTTCACCTTTCATGATTTCGGGAGTTGTTGTGTGTGGTTGATTGGCATTTGAAATCCCAAATCCCGAAATCCCGAAATGTTAGTCCACGTTCCTTTTCATAATTTCGGGAATTGTTTTTGTTCGATGTTTTAGCTTTTGAAGTCGCGGGATTCCGAACCCCGAAACCCCAAAATGTGGGCCCCACTTTTCCCTTTTCACATTTCGGAAGTTTGCATATGTTGTTGTTTGGGTACTTGAGCTCACGAAGTCCCGAACCCCAAAACCATGAAATGCGAGCCCCACTTTTCCTTTTCGCATTTCGGAAGTTCGTATATCTTAAAGCATGGGACACTTGAACTCACAAAGTTCCGAACCCCGAAACCCCAAAGAACTAGTCCAACCTTCCCTTTGTTTCGCATTTCATAGGTTTGTATTTGTTGATATTAGTTGTCGTATTCGCGAATTTCCGAACTCCGAATTCCTGAATGCTAGTCACTTTTCGCGATTTCGAGAGTTGTTGTGTGTTGATGTTAGGTGTTGTATTCGCGAAATCCCGAAATCCAAAATCCCAAAATGCTGGTCACTTTTCGTGATTTCAGGAATTGTTGTGTGTTGATGTTGGTTGTTGTACTCGCGAAATCCTGAACTCCAAAATCCTGACATGTTGGTCACTTTTCGCGATTTCGGGAGTTTTTGTGTGTTGATTGGAGAATCTTTCCCTGATTGGAGGTATGGAAGTAAAAAACATGTTTACAAGTTGCTCGTATAGTTAAACCCGTGCTGGTGTTATAGACATCATCAAATAAGAAAATATTGGTAATTTTTACAAGACTTTAAATAACATTGAAGGGAGGTGTATACACTCATTGTACCGTCAAGTAGGAAGTTTTAAGTTGCATAGTAAAGACAATCAATGACAGTAAGGTCTCTAACAAACTTTTAGACTCAAGCTTTATAACAAAATACTTAATTGCTTGAGATCTCGAAA
>SNQJ01S0016700.1:128310-160200 GCA_010110895.2 Picea sitchensis
TACTTTTTATGGTGATTTTTGAGGTACATTACATATGGTATCAGAACAAAAGTTACAACACTGGGCCTGAACATGGCCACATTAATTGCTTAATATATATTCTGATTTATGAAAAACTAATAAATCTTGTGGATGACAAACATAAATCCTTTATGTTTTGTGTTGAATAATGGCAACCCAAGAAGGTGCAGAAACCAGGGTGGAAGGGAATCCGCAACAAGGACCTCTTGGAGATCCAAGACAGAACAGTGATGGAAGATTACCCACAGAGGTGTTGGAAACAATGAGAAACCTTATTGTTGAACTACAGGTTTTCAAGGCCAACAATGAAAAATTGAAGAAGGAACAGAAGGAACAACAAGAGATAAATGAAGTCCTTCTGCGTAGTATAGTAACCAAGAAAAGCCCAAAAGATGATAACCTGAGAAAGAGGTCAGCAAAAGGGCCTCCAAGAATTTTGGTGCGAAAACAGAAAAAGGAGACAGTTCGTCTGAAGGGACACCTTCAGCTAAAGACAAAACCATACCAGATAAAAAAAGGAAACAAACAGATCACCTTCAAGGAGAATTTAAAAATATTAAACCAACTACTTTTGATGGAGAGTCCAAGACAGGAGAAGAAGCCAAGGCATGGTTGTTGGACATCAAAAAATACTTCCAAATCTACAACTATTCTAGCAACATGAAGGTCAGAATGGCCATCTACAATATGAAGGGGAAGGCCAACATTTGGTGGCAAGACCTGAAATTGGCCAAGGGCCTAAAGGAGAAACAATTGGAATGGTCTAACTTTAAGAAGCATTTTAAGAAACAATACCTTTCTGAAAGCTATTATGAAAGGAAGACGGAAGAATTTTATGAATTACGACTTGGACAAATGATGATGGATGACCTTATAAATAAATTTCTAGAACTACTAAGGTTCGTACCATACATTCGGGAGGATAAGGTAAAAATCCAATGATTCTTAAGCTATTTAGCACAGTCCTACAGGGATAGAATTGAGTTTGACAACCCAGAATCCTTGAGTTAGGCATTCAGGAAGTCACGAATGTGCTATGACCAGTACAAACTACAGGTAGAGTTTCCCAAAACTTGGAAGGATAAGAAACAAGATGGAATGCACCAGCAGAAGAAGGGATACTAGCCAGCTCCTTATCGGAATGCAGCAAAAAGTTTCCCAAGGAAGGATTTTCACTCCAATCATTCGAATACACAAGGTAGCGGTAAACCGGTAAACCTGGGAATGAAGAAGTTTGGGGACAACTCCTGTGAGCCATTAAAGTGTTGGGAGTGTGGAGAGCCTCATCTAAGGAGGAACTGTCCACGTTTAATTACAGCAAATAGAACTGTTGTTCACAGTTTACAGGAAGCCTCGGCGGTGGGAGACATGGGCAGAAGTTTGCATCGGATAAATGCAACCATAGATGGTCAAAAAGATGAGCACTAGTCCTCAGTGGTAGAGATCGAAGGTAAAATCCATGACACTCGAATTTCTTTTTTAATTGACCCCGAAGGTATGTTAAGTTATATTACTCCCGATGTAGTAGAGTTGAATAACTTAAGAAACAAAAGCATGCAAAATCTTGGCTTGTACAACTAGCAACAGGGACTAAAAGAAAAGTAGTTAACTTTGTTTCTGATCTTGAGTTCAGCTTAGATGGTCAAAAGATAAGGGCCAATCTGAACATCCTACCACTAGGATCTTATGATATGATTATCGGGATGGATTGGTTGGAACAACACAAAGCAGTACTAGACTGTTATACAAAGATACATAGCTATAAAGATAATTTTGGCACTATTAGAACAATCCAAGGTATACCAAAACCTATGTCAGTCATACAAGTTTCAGTGATGCAATTCAAGAAATGTATTAGAAAGGGATGTCAATTTTACACTATCTAAGTGACGAATCTATTAGAAACTAAAGATAAGCCCAAGTTAGAAGACTATGTTTGTTGATGTCCTACGGGAATTCAGAGACATGTTTGTTGATGAGATACCAAAAGTACCTCCTAGGAGAGAAATAGATTTCTCTATAGACTTTCTACCCGGATCAGCCCCTATATCAAAAGCACCCTACCGAATGAGTCTACCAGAAATGACAGAATTAAAAATACAATTACAGGAATGGTTGGACAAATAATATATCAGACCAAGTGTCTCGCCATGGGGTGCACCAGTCCTCTTTGTGAAAAATAAAGACGGTACTATAAGACTATGTATCGATTATAGACAACTGAACAAAGTGACCATTAAGAAAAAATACCCCTTACCATGGATAAATGATCTGTTCGATCAAGTTGGTGGGGCCAAGATCTTCTCAAAATTGGATTTACGATACGGTTATCATCAAGTTAGGATAAAGGACCAGGACATAAACAAAACAACTTTTTGAACAAGATACAGACACTACGAGTTTGTAGTCATACCTTTCGGACTCACTAACGCACCAGCCACATTTATGTGCTTGATGAACAACATTTTTAGCCAGTACTTAGACAAGTTCGTAGTAGTATTTATCGACGATATTCTAGTCTATTCTAAAACGGAGGAGGAAAATGATGAACACCTAAGAATAGTTTTGCAAACACTAAGGAAACATAATCTATATGCAAAGTTCGACAAATGTGACTTTTATAAAAAATAAATACAATATTTAGGACATGTCATTTCCTCGGAAGGTATTTCCATAGACCCGGAAAAGATAAAGGCCATTATGGAATGGCCAGTACCCAAGGATGTGGCAGATATTCAGTCATTCATGGGAATCACTGGATATTATCGCAGATTTATAGTAGGGTTCTCCAAGATAGCCTATTGTATCATGTCATTGCAAAATAAAGGGACAAAGTTTAACTGGTCGCAAAAGTGTCAAGACAGTTTTAACAAGCTAAAATAATTATTGACATCGACGCCCATATTGAAGGTAGCAGACCCAGATAAAGACTTCACAATATGTGTTGATGCACGTAAAGAGGGACTAGGTGGTGTTCTAACTCAGGAAGGGTACGTGATTTGTTATGAGTCCTGGAAATTAAAGGAACACGAGTGAAATTATGTCACTCATGACTTAGAATTGGCAACAGTAATACATGCCTTAAAAATGTGGCGACACTATATAATGGGCAGGAAATTCTTACTATTGACGGATAATAGCGGAGTGAAATATCTATTTAACCAACCAGACCTTAATGCAAGACAAGCAAGGTGGCTAGCATTCTTGAGCGAATTCGAATTTCGAGGTCAGACATATCAAGGGAAAGGAAAATAAAGTAGTAGATGCTTTAAGAAGAAGAGTCCATGGGTTATTTGAGATAAATATCAACAGGGCAGAAAGTGATCTAGAACAAAGAGTAAAAGCGACATGAATTAACGATGGAAATTACACTAAGATGATGGCAGAATTGCAAAACAGTATCACAAAATCAGATAAACTAGATATAAGTATCGACAAATAGGTATTATTAAGATTTAAAAATAGACTTTACATACCAGATTCACCAGAGCTAAAATTAACTATTTTAGAGGAAGTGCATAAGAAACCATATTCTGGCCATCCAGGTTACCAAAAAACAATAACAACACTAAGAAAACTATTTTTCTGGCCTAATATGAAGGGAAAAACAACAGATTATTTGGTTAGGTGCCAAGATTGTCAGCAGGATAAGACCGAACACCAGCATCCAACCAACCTATGACAGCCATTACCAATACCAAAATGGAAATGGGAGACCATATCGCTGGACTTTATAACATGTTTGCCTAAAAATCAGAAACATAATGATTCAATCATGGTTGTAATCGATAAACTCAGTAAGTCTGCACAATTTATTCCTGTAAAGTCTACTTTTAAAGCTATTAACATTGTTGAAATATTCATGAAAGAAATTTTTAGACTGCATGGTATTCCTAAAATGGTGATTTTAGATAAAGACGTAAAATTCACATCCGCTTTTTGGAAGGAATTGTTTGTAGGGATAAATACTAATTTGAATTTCAGTACAAGTCATCATCCACAAATGGATGGATAGACCAAAAAGACAAATCGAATCATAGAGGATATGCTCCGCATTTATGTAAGAACAAAGCTGAACAAGTGGGAAGACTACCTACACTTGGTAGAATTTGCATATAACAATGGGTACCAAACTTCGGCTAAGTTGAGCCCTTTTGAAATACTGTATGATAGAAAGTGTACAAATCTAATTAGCTGGGATAACCCGGCTGACAAACTCATGGTTGGACTAGAAATGCTCCAAGAAATGGAGTACATGGTAAATAAAGTACAACATAACTTGAAAGAAGCATAGGACAGACAGAAGAGTTATGCAGATCATAAAAGAAGACACTTGGAATTTCAAGTGGGAGACCATGTTTATTTGAAGGTCAAAGCCTGAAAAAGCTCGCTGAAGTTGGGGAACTGTGCCAAGTTGGCACCCAGGTTTTGTGGGCCCTTCGAGATACTAGCTCGAATTGGACCCGTAGCATATCAGATTGCACTTCCAGCTAATCTAAGAATTCATAATGTATTTCATGTTTCTTTGTTGAAAAAGTATATTCATGACCCTACTCATATGATTGATTGGAACTTGGTGCAGGTGGAACCCGATGGTGAGTTCCAGGTGGAACCCCTACGCATTTTGGATCAGAGAGAAATAACACTTCGGAACAGAGTCGTCCCTTAGGTAAAGGTGCAAAGGAATCACTTTAGTCCTGAGGAGGCCACTTGGGGATTGGAGGGAGATTTGAGGAAATCTCATCCAACCCTATTCCAGGAAAGGAACGAACACTGAGGACAGTGTTTTACTGAAGGGGGAAAGGATGTGACATCCCCCCAAAATAAATATTTTTATTTTTGTGTCCTGGAAATTTATTTATGTTTTTGTCAAATTCGAATATGGAAAATTTTTTCCATTTATGGAAATTCTGAATTTCGAATTTAATAATTGTATTTAATTATTGTGAATGTTGGGAAGAGATCTGTTTGGACTCAACTAACTATTTGACTATGGCACTTGTATCACAACAGAATATTTATATTAACTGCAGGAGGACAAATGGAACAACCATGTTAAAAATCAACTGACCATGACTCCATGAGTGGGGAACAAGTCAGATCTGCCTTTGGGATGATGATTACAAGTGGAAAATCAGAGATTTGGCCATTGGCAACCCCTGAAAATTAGGGATTAAGAAAACTGCGAAAATCCCCAAAGGAGGGAAAAGACCTCGGCAAAAAAATGGATAAATAGCATATGCGAGGAGGTAGGACGTGACCAAGTATGTTCAGAAAGGATTTCAGAGCTCTCTTGATGTTATGAACACTGCGGATTAAGTGTGAGGCAAGAGTAGCTTGCTGAAACAAGATCACCTTGTTGTTATGAGCACTGTTAAGTAAGTGTGAGGCAAGAGGATAACTGTTGGAATTGAAGGACATTGTTGAGAAGGAGTTTCCAAGTTGTCCCTCAGGGATTCATGGTCAGGCTAGGGGGTGAATCGGGCAAGTGACATTGGCTGATCGGTTCTACGATTGGGAGGAACATGGTTGTTCCCTTTGTCTTCCCACGAATTGGATTCAGATATGTTGATCTACCCCTCTCGATTATGAATGGCTACGTTTTTATTTCGATGTCTTATTAAATCTAAAATGGAATGATTTCAACTCTCTATCTGAATAATTTTTCTAATGCATTGTATTGATTAAATTGGAACTGTAACGTTTTCCATTTTTGTTTGTTATGGGGAATATATGTGAAGAAAATCTGTAATTATATTTCTATAAGTAAGTATGGAAAGGAGGAGATTAACGACAATGATGCAGATCCTCTCTGTAGATAAATCCTCAGGAAACCAAACTCAGATCCCTCAGAACATCATTTATAATGACCAATCTCTGATGGAATGATATTCTTAATCATGTATTTACATAGATGCACAGATCTAATATTGTTGACATTTAATGCATTGATTAAAAGAGGCTCTAAGTGAATATTATAGAATTTACCTTATACAGAAAATTTTATCCTTTGTGCCCTTCTGTGCGTGTAAAATTCCTAAGTCCTTAGGCTTTTGGAATTCTATGAGGTAAAGGTATATCATATCCTTCTACACCTTCAGTTCTCCCAGAAAATGAAAATCAAGAGTACCCACAAAGGATAAAGAGCAGGGAGTGATGAAAATAGTGTGAAGAGTTACAATAGAAGTAGAGTACTCTCTTCCTTTGTGTTTTGATTTAATGATTACCTTAATTCTTTTCAACAGGAAAACTTAGTCCATATTTCTTTTTTCCTTTTGGAGGTTCGTGTATATTGATGTATGGATTCTGAACTCGCGAAGTTTCGAACCCTGAAACTACGAAGCTTCCACTTTTCGCATTTCAGAAGTTGGTTACATAAGAGGTTTGGGGCACTTGAACTCATGAAGTTCCGAACCCCGAAACCCCGAAATGTGGCTCCCTCTTTCCTATCTTTTTTGCAATTTAGAAGTTGTTGTTTGGTTTTTGAAAACCCAAAACCCTGAATCTTGAAATCCCGAAGTGTTGGTCCCACATCCTCTTACTTTACGAAATTCGGGAGTTGTTGTGTATTGTTGTTTGGTTTTTTGAAAACCTGAAACCCCGAATCCCGAAATCCCGAAGTGTTGGTCCCACATCCTTTCACTTTTCAGAATTTGGGAGTTGTTGTGTATTGTTGTTTGGTATTTGAAATCCTGAAACCCCAAATCCCGAAGTCCTGAAGTGTTAGACTCGCATCCTCTCACTTTTCGGAATTCAGGAGTTGTTGTGTATTGTTGTTTGGTATTTGAAAACCCGAAACCCCGAATCCCAAAGTCCTGAAGTGTTGGTCTCACATCCTTTCACCTTTCGCGATTTCGGGAGTTGTTGTGTGTGGTTGATTGACATTTGAAACCCCGAATCTCGAAATCCCGAAATGTTAGTCCACGTTCCTTTTCGTAATTTTGGGAATTGTTTGTGTTTGATGTTTTGGATTTTGAAGTCACGGGATTCCGAACCTTCAAACCCTGAAATCCAGGCCCCACTTTTCCTTTTTCACATTTCAAAAGTTTTCATATGTTGTTGTTTGGGTACTTGAGCTCACGAAGTCCCGAACCCCGAAACCCTGAAATGTGGGCCCCACTTTTCCTTTTCGCATTTTGGAAGTTCGTGTATGTTGAAGCTTGGGACACGTGAACTCACGAATTTCTGAACCGCGAAACCCTGAAGCACTAGTCCAACCTTCCCTTTGTTTCGCATTTCGGAGGTTTGTATCTATTGATATTAGCTGTCATATTCACGAATTTCCGAACTCCAAAATCCTGAATGCTGGTCACTTTTCACGATTTTGGGAGTTGTTGTGTGTTGATGTTAGCTATTGTATTCACGAAATCCTGAACTCTGAAATCCCAAAATGCTGGTCACTTTTCGCGATTTCGGGAATTGTTGTGCATTGATGTTCGCTGTTGTACTCGTGAAATCCTGAACTCCAAAATCCCGACAAGCTGGTCACTTTTCGCGATTTTGGGAGTTGTTGCATGTTGATTGGAGAATATTTCCACGATTGTAGGTATGGAAGTAACATACCTATTTACAAGTCGCTCGTATAGTTAAACCCGTGCTGGTGTTATAGACATCATCAAATAAGAAAATATTGGTAATTTTTACAAGACTTTAAATAACATTGAAGGGAGGAGTATACACTCATTGTATCGTCGAGTAGGAAGTTTTAAGTTGCATAGTAAAGACAATCAACGATAGTAAGGTCTCTAACAAACATTCAGACTCAATCTTTTTAACATAAGACTTAATTGCTTGAGATCTCGAAACTTTTCAAGGATAAATGTACAAATATATATCTATATATATATATATCTATATCTATATCTATATATATATATATATATGGTGACTTTTGAGGTACATTACACATTAACTTCGGTTACATATAGATTATGTGTATGCTTTCTTAGAGCTTTGTTTTCAAGACAAGAGGTTGCAGATTTTTTGGTCTATGGTATTCCAACTGTAATGTTTGAACAAGAATCATTTGAATATGACGACTACTTTTGAAATACATGTGTATTCTATTGAATCACTATCTTTCTGTGGTAATAGATCATATAAAGAATATATTCAGACTGTTATCCTTTTACCTATTCTTTACATGTTATCAAATTGATAAGCACACCATCTAAGTTTATTCCTTATTACACCATTTCTCTATGGTGATTGTTATGCACATAATTGAATAGAAATTCAAAATATATATATAATCCAATGGGAATTAGGAACACAACAATAGTTCTACGATTTCTTTATTTATGAGTACACACACACACACACATATAGTTAAATATAAATGTACAACCATATTCGATGTCCAATAGGGACATAAAAATAGTTCTGTTATTTCTTTACGTATGAGCACACACACACACACACACACACACACACACACACACACACACACATATAAATATATGTGTGTACAACCATATTCAATGGCCAATAGGAACATAAAATAGTTCTACTATTTCCTTTATATATATATATACCACCATCACACTTCAAACAACTAATATTTCTAGCATTATTTAACTATGATAAGCCATATTAAAACATGATCATACAGTCCCTTAAGAATTGATTTCACTTATGTACAAACAACCAATAATATTCCTAACAAATGATAACCATAAATATAACATTGACAAAATAATACAAGCTGAGATAAATATATGAAACCTAATGTTGGAATACAAATGGAACATCCATGTTCCACCCAACCATAGAACAGAGCAACCAAGCTCACTTGTCCTGCTCACCCCCTAGCCTGACCATGAGTCCATAAGGGAAAAATAAATGATCCTTCTTAGAAATAGTCACCATTCACAGATCAAAAAATCCTTTTCCTCACACTAGCAGTGCTCATAACAACAAATAGTTTATTTCCCCCAACATACTCAATAGTGTCCTGCCTCCTTCATATGTTGTTAATATATGCATCCTTGTGCCTAGGTATTTCCTTCCCTCCTTGGGGAAATTCATATATTTACAAATCCATGACTCTTAGGGGCTACTAGTGGTCAAATTCCACATCTACCACTTGTAAAAATCATCCTTGAGGTAATTCAAACCTGTTCCCCACTCATGGAGTCATGGTCAACTATTTTTAACTTGGTTGTTCCATCTGTTTTCTAACATTTAGTTTATTAAAAAAAATTATTTCACATGTGTCAAAATAAAAGAGGTTAGCTGGGCAAGTCAAATATCTTCCCAACAGTCATCAAATAATTAATTACAACAATCAAAATTCCAAATTCGGATTTTTCATAAATGGAAAATAATTCCAAATCCAAATTCTCCAAAAACGGATATTTATTTCAAAGTTCACTTAGAATTTAATATTCTAAGATTTGAGGATATTTCATTTTCTCCCCCTTAAGTACAACACTGTCCTCAGTGTTCATTCCTCTCTCAGAATAGGGTTGGATAAGATTTTTTCAAATCTTCCTCCAATTCCCAAGTGGCCTTCTCAGGGCTAAAGTGCTTCCATTGCACTTTTACCTGGGTGATGGCTCTGTTCCATAGTATTGTTTCTTTTCTGTCTAGAATGCGTAGAGGTTCCACTTGGAACTCACCTTCTGGTTCCACCTAAACCATGTTCCAATCAATGATGTGAGTAGGATCATGAATATAAATTTTTAATAAGGAAACATGAAAAACATTATGAACGTTTAAATTTACAGGAAGTGCTAGTTGATAGGCCATAGGTCCGATTCGAGTTAAAATCTCGAACAGGCCACAAAACTTGGGTGCCAACTTTGAACAATTTCCTAGATTTAGAGAGATCCTCCTTGATTTGACTTTCATATATACATGGTCCCCAATTTGAAATTCCTCGTGTCTCCTTTTTAAATCTTCTTAGCTTTTTTGTCAGTCTTGTGCCTCTTTTAAATTTTGTTGTACACCTTTTACCATTTTCTCCATTTCTTGGAGCATTTCCGGTCCCATCATAAGCCTGTCAACTAGATTATCCCAGCTAATCGGGGTTGTGCATTTACTTATGTATAATTCTTCAAAGGGACTCATCTTGGTTGATGTCTAGTAGCCATTATTGTAAGAAAATTCAACTAAGTGTAGGTACTCCTCCCACTTAGTTGGTTTCGTTCTCATGTACTTTCGTAACATGTCTTCCACAATTTGATTTGTTCAGTCGGTTTTCCCATCCATTTGTGGATTGTAGATTGTGATGAAATTTAGGTTAGTATCCAATCCTGCCAACAATTTCTTCCAAAACTTTGACGTAAATTTGACATCTCTATCGCAGATCACCATCTTAAAAATTCCATACAATCTAAATATTTCTTTCATAAATTTTTCAGCAATATTAATTGCTTTATAAGTGGATTTTAGAGGTATAAAATGTGCATATTTGCTAAGTTTTTCAATCACTACTATAATCGAGTCATTTTTCTTTTGATTCTTAGGCAAACCTGTGATGAAGTCCAACGAGATAATCTGCGACTTCCATTCTAGTATAGGTACGGGTTGTAGTAGACTGGATGGATGTTGATGTTTAGCCTTTAGATGTTGACAATATAAGCATTTAAATAAATATTCAGTTGTTTCAGTCTTCATGTTAGGCCAACAAAACAATTTTCTTAAAGTTTTTGTCATTTTTTGGTATCCTAGATGACCACAATATGACCTTTTGTGCAATTCGTCAAGAATTGTTGATTTTAAATCAATAGAATTAGGTACATACAACCTGTTTTTGAACCTTAGCAGTCCATTTTTATTTAAATTCATATTTGTTTTGTTCATTTTTTTTGCATTTTTTCGTAATTATGTTGTTGTTTTGATGTACTTTTCGTCATTACTGCTTGAATATGTTATTATTTGTTCGATGTCATTTTCTCCTTTGCTAATAATTGTCTCATAAAGTCTGTTAGTCCTCCGAATCAGAGCATCTGCAACTTTGTTTTCTTTACCTTTGATGTGTCTTACATGGAAATCAAATTACCTTAAAAAGGCCAGCGATCTTGCTTGCCTTGCATTGAGATCTGGTTGACTAAATGAAAAATTTACACCATTGTTGTTGGTTGGTAGAAGGAACCTTCTCCCCATTAAATAATGTCACCACATTTTCAGAGCATGAATTGAGACTGCTAATTCCAAATCATGTGTAACGTAATTTCATTCATGTTCTTTCATTTTGTGTTATTTGTAACAGATGACGTGTCCATATTGTGTTAGGACACCTCCCAAGCCTTCTTTGCTTGCATCCATGCAAAATGTAAAATCTTTATCGGGATCCACTACCTTTAAGATAGGTGTTGTAGTTAACAATCCTTTTAATTTATCAAAGGTGTCCTGTCACTTTTGTTACCAAGTAAATATTATTCCCTTTTTCTGTAGGGATGTAATTGGATACGCGATCTTAGAAAATCCTTCGATAAACCTTCGGTAAATAACCAGTAATTCCCATGAATGATATGATGTCTGCTACATCCTTATGGATAGGCCATTCCATAATGGATTTTATCTTTTCTGGATCAAGTGCAATACCATCTTCGGATATCACGTGTCCTAGGTATTGTATCTTTCCTTGGTAGAATTCGCACTTATCAAACTTCGCATACAACTTATGCTTCCTTAAGTTTTGCAATACTATTTTCATATGTTCTTCATGTTTTTCTTCCATTTTTTAGTAAACTAAAATATCATTGATAAATACCAACGCAAATTTATGCAGATATTGATTGAATATACTATTCATCAAACACATAAAGGTTGTTGGTGCATTAGTAAGACCGAACGAAATTACGACAAACTCATAGTGTCCGTAATGTGTTCTAAATGTTGTTTTATTTATATCTTTGTCTTTTATTTTGACTTGGTGATAACCAAACCTTAAATCTAACTTAGAGAATATCCTTTCTCCTCCAAATTGGTCAAACATGTCATTAATTTTGGGTACAGGATACTTATTCTTGATCGCCATCTTATTTAGTTGTCGATAGTCAGTGCACAGTCTCAAGGTCCCATCTTTCTTTTTAGAGAATAGAATTGGTGCTCCCCAAGGTAAGACACTTGGTATGATATATTTTTTATCTAGCAGTTCTTGCAGCTGAATTTTTCAATTTTGTTAATTTGGGTAGACTCATTCTATAAGGTGGCTTAGATATTGGGGAAGATCTAGGTAGTAGATCGATAGAGAAATCTATCTCTCTCCTTGGAGGTATTTCTAGTATTTCTTCCACAAATACATCTACGAACCTATGTAGGAATACAAAGTCCTCTAAACAAGATTTTTTTTCCTTTTCTAATAGAATAGTTACCTGAACAACATAAACCTGGCAACCTTTGTTCATACATTTCTTAAACTGCATGGTTGATATTTGCCTAACAAAAATTGGTTTTCTAATCCCTTGTATCGTCCTAACTGTGTTGTTTTTCGTCTCTGTAAATAAGTGACTTTTCGTAACAGTTTAATATTGCTTTATGTTTCTCTAACCAGTCCATTCCAATGATTAAATCGCAAGATCCCAAAGGTAAAATGTTCATATCTAACTTTTTACTTTGACCATCTATGCTGAGTTTACATTCACGAATAAAATTTGTTACCTTTCTCTTGGTCCCTATTTCTAACTTTATTAACCGGGACTTAGCATGCTTTACTTTCTTGAGCTTGTTTAATTCAACTAAACCAAGAGTAACATAACTCAGACTAGCTCTCGGGTCAATTAATATGGAAATGCTGTTATCATGAATTTTACCTTCTACCTCCATGATGGTGGATTGATGATTATCTTTCCTTCCATCAACAATTGCATTAATTCGGTGCACGCTTCTGCCCATATCTCCTATTGTCGAAGCTTCTTGCAGGTTATGGACTGAAGTTCTTTCCATGGAAATTAAGCATGGATAATTTCTCCTCAAGTGAGGTTCTCCACACTCCCAACACTTCAATCGTTCTCTGGGGATTTCCCCAACTTTGTTGACTCCCAGGTTAATTGTTCTACCTCACCCTTGAGCGCTATGGGTGTTGGAATGATAGTCCATCCTTTGGAAACTTTTTTCCATATTCCGGAAAGGGGCTAGTTGGAAGCCTTTCTTTCGCTAATTCATTATGTCTTGTTTCTTATCCTTCCATGCCTTGGGAATTTCATACCTCTGTTTGTACTTATCATAGAACATCTGATCCTTTCTAACCACTTCATTTAAATTCTTGGGATTGTCAAATTCACTTATGTCTTTGTACGACTGTGGTAGACAAGTTAAGAATCGTTGTATCTTTTCTTTGTCTTACTTGATGTATGGTACAAATCTCAATAGTTCTAGAAATTTATTTATCAGATCATCCATGGTCATTTTTCCAAGTCTTAGCTTGCATAATTACTTAGTTTTTATTTTGTAATAGCTTTCTGAAAAATATTTCTTCTTGAAATATTTCTTAAAATATGAGCATTCCATTTCTTTCTCTTTCAATCCCTTAGCCAATTTTAGGTCTTGACACCAGATACTTGCTTTTCCCTTCAAGTTATAAATGGCCATTCTGACTTTCATATTACTAGAGTAATTGTAAATATGGAAGTATTTATTTATATCTAGTAGCCATGTTTCTACCTCTTCACCCATCCTTGATTCTCCATTAAGGGTGGATGATTTTATTTTCTTGAATTCACCTTCCAGGTGATCTACTTGTTTTCTTTTTCTTCCTGTAGTTGTTTTGTTTCTTGTCATGTGTGTGTCTTCGAAAGAACTATCCCCATTTTCAGTTTCATGACAATAGTTTTTAGAGGACCTTTTTCTAACTTCTTCCTCTTTGTCATTTTTCTTTGGGCTCCTATTAGTTACTATATTGCGTAGCAACATTTCATTTATTTCTAGCTGGTCTTCGTGTGTCTTTTTCAACGTTTGGTTATCTTCTTTAAACATGTGTAATTCCATGATGATGTTCTTCATTGTTTCCAAAACCTATGTGGATGAAATTCCTTCGCTGTTATGCCCTGGTTCTTTAGGAATTCCTTGATTTGGATTCTCGTCAGGCCTGATTTCTTCTTCATTCTTTGCTGACATTATCACAACAGATCAACAATTTTTCTGTTTGTAACAGTAAACATATTTGTTAATTTTTCTTCAACAAAAATAAAAGGATTAAAATAATTTTGGCCTTGCCCTGAGGTCCAAGTGTTGTAACCTTAAGCTCTAATACCATATGTATTGTACCCCAAATTTCCCTAAAAAAAGAAAAAAAAAATACTATTAGGGGGGCATTAAAGTCCCTTGAATTTCCAACATTTGTTTGCGACACAGAGATAATGCATTATTTATATCTTATTCCTTTAATGTATGCATAACAATTTTACTTCTTTGTCATTATACCTCTTAAAGGATGAAGGAGATTTAAACTCCACTTGTCTCTTACTGTTATATTTCATTATATCATCGTTATTGGATTATGAATCACAAATTTATTTGTACTAAAGAGTTGGTGACCATGATAGTCATAGCCCTTAGAAAAATCCACTAAGTCTATGTCAAGACATGCTATCTGTTATCACCGTAATAATTTCAAATGGTATACGAGCCTAAAAATATTTTAGTGAGGGGTTATATTGCCACAGAGATACGATAAATCAGAGGACCCGGTTGTATCTGGCGATGTATGGACAAAATAGTGGAGATCATCCACAGACAACAGAATTGACTGGATTGGAACAGGAGAAAGAAATATTCAGACAAGAGGCACTCGATTACAAGGTTGAACTGCTACAATTGGAGAAAGAGAAAGATCATTGGTCACTAGCATAGGCAACAACATCAGACATGGCAGTCATTATACCTGCAAATATAGAGGCTGGATCAAGCACTGAGGGATTAGTCCAAGCTATGTCCTAGGTGAGCTTAAAAATAGGTGAGATCAAGAATCTCAAAGAGAACATGGAAAAACTGAAGCAGGAGATGAAAGTGAAGGATGAAAAGATAGCTCAAATCCATAAAGAAAATCAAGATTTGCAAGAGAGAGTGAACAAGATAAAAACCAGGTTAAAGGGAAAGACATTATGGCAAGGAGCCAAACATGTAATATGGGATGCTATTGCCACAAAAATTGCTAAATTCAGGGTTTATTTGAATTTTATCAATGATAAAGATAATATGGTTTCCACATCTCAGAACAAATGCGTTGTTGTAAATGAAATATTAGCAAAGAAACCATCATAATGGGCCCAAAATGTTATTGATTTACTGAATGTTGTACCAATTGTTGAACTTCAAACCATTTGTGTGAAAGACAGGACCATGTTGATCATTTCATCCAGGAGGATCATTTCTAAGCACAACTTACTTGGATCAGTTTGGAACAAAGATATGAAAATGGAATACAACATACAGGAGTTTAGAGACGCTTTTGAAAAATTGTTTGCCAAATTCCTTCGGTCATTCTAGGATGGTAAAGGCTCATTATATAATCAATAAGACTATCATTCTCTCCTCATGCAATGTAGAATGGACCACTCTAAGTTTGAGGATATGGAAGAAATTCTGAAAGGCCCGAGTCTGGTAGAGTATTTGGCTATAGATTTTGAAATTTTAAACAAGTTTAAAATAGTGAAGGTCAGCATGCCAACCATATCCTATGCTACATGCATTGACTTGGAAATCCCGATTAAAGAGATGATGGATTCCGAAATCCCCTATGATCCACAATGGAAATAAATCGTGCAGTTGGGTAAGACAAAGTGCAACGTCCCCGAAGCCAACAAATGATCTCCAGGTGTCACTAGTTTTGCAGATCTGGTAGAAGCTCAGAGAAAAATAGATGGCGCAAAAGAAGTCTAACAGTCGAAAAATTTGTTCATGATTTTGAAACGTTTTATTTTTGCTAATTATTGTAAATCTTTTCATATACAAAAACTGTCAGTCAAAACCGTTATAGAAGCTTAAACGTTTCAGTGTCAGTTGTTTTTTATCAAATTGTATAAGTACTAAGAGACTTGAAATTAATTAATGTTGGAAGAAGTGCAAGAACACCTTTTTGGTTGTATCAAACTCTATTTGTAAATTTTCTAAATCTGAATTGAATATAAATGCAAAAGATTGTGAAGTCTCTATGAAAAGATTCTAATGGGTGGTGATATGAGCTTTGTTTCCCTTCATCGTATGTATTTCCTGTAACTTGTCATTTCATTTACATTTTCTTCTGTTTAAATTGGAGAGTTTAAAGGCCCAGAATTCATCTTGTGACGCTCTTGGCTTAAGCAATTTAAACTATGTGATTGTATTCTTAACTTATTCAGAATTCATTTCAGTAATGCCCTGATGTAGTTATTTGTCCTCTTTATCTTCCTACACTCTTTTTAAATTTAAGAATAACACAGATTCATCGTCCCATTTAGCCTTTGTCCTCTGGAGAGTTCTATCATTCGATGCATTATTTCCATTTACTTTCAGAATTTTGACTCCATAGCCCATAGTGTTCCTCCCCTTCTTTGCCAACAACTTTATTAAAACCCCCCAAAACAAGCCAAATCTAGCCACAGATTCCCAAAGAAATATCAAGTGACACGAGAGAGCCCTCTCTGAGTTGAGTAGGCTAGTGCCTCATCTCTAAAGTTGGTTGAAACAATTACCTCTTTTTTTTGTCTATTCAGCCGGACAAAATTTACAGATTGCTAACATTATGGCACCACTGCCAGGGACGAAATTGAAAAAAATTTCCCTTGGAAAAATGACTTAAATCTTCGGTTTGATCCCTGAGGGTGACAGTGGATCAAATAACTTATTGCCTGAGACTATTTTTACCCTGGAGACTCCATTATTCAATGACCAGTTGCACCACACCTTGTGAGATAGAAGTCTTGGCTCCTAAGAAAGTTCACACCAGGAGAAATCCAGACCCAGAAGCTGTAATCCCTGTGTCTGACCCTGAAAATATTGTACGTAGAAGAAAATAAAGGCATGTAACCCCAGTATTGCATCCGTACCGATATTTGTCCTTTCCTAGAGATGAAGCAACTAGCATCAAAGACCTTAAGTTTGACGTGAAATTTGAACAATCCTTATTCAGAACTAAGTCTGAATCTTGTCTAGGAGAGACTATCTTTGATGAGAAGAGATTTCAAGATCTGGTTTTAGCTACATCTGTTAAGCCTGTAGTGACCCCTGCTCAGAGCCAACATCCACTCTAACCCATCACAGCAGCTATGGAAGCCATATTTGTTCCCCTCATACTACCCACTCAACTACATGACCTGCCTCAAGATTACAATCTAAGGATTAAACTATATGATGTCGAAGGTAACATATTAGCTCAAAACATTTAGACTAGTTTAATGATTTCATAGACTTGGAAGAATTAGACTATGAAGCTGTGAAGATGAGACTTTTTACACAAATCCTTGCCAGAGACGTGAGGAAGTGGTTTAGAGCCCTTCCGGCAGGGAGTATTCTAAATTTTGAAGCCTTTGAGACAAGCTTCCTTGGAAAGTGGGGGGACAAGAAAAATCCCCTTCAGTTGTTGACCCAGTATAACAATATGAAGAGATCACCTAATGAGACAGTACATGAGTTTTCAGCTAGATTCATGATGGTGTATAATTCCATTCCCGATGAAGTAAACCCCCCCGCCCCCCCCNCCCCAAGGCTGCTCAACTCAAATATGTTGATTCTTTTGAAAGTGACTTTGCTTTATTATTAAGAGAACGAAGGTCCACCACTTTGGATGATATGAAGACCAATGCTATAGAAGTATAAGTGAACCTAATGGCTTCAGGGAAGATCAAAACTAATGATGGCAGAGCTCAAGACAAAGCACGGCCTTCAACATCTCAAACATCAGAGGAAATATTCGAGGCAATGATGAGAAACATGGAGCAGATGATGGAAAGAATGGCTCTAGGCAATAGGCCCAACCCCAGAGACCAGGAAGATGGTCCACCCAAAAATACGAGAAGACTGGCTATTCCATAGATTAGGCAAAGAAATCAAGGAAATCAAGAAAATCAAGCATATCCAACAAATTTTGGAAACCAGACGAATTAGAGAAAACAGGTAAATCAGGGAAACTAGGTAAATCAAGGAAACCAAGGGAATCAAGGGGAACAACAAATCATGCCTCCCTTCCAAAATAATTATGTAAATGAAGGTTATGATGGATATTTCGAAGATAACATGAACTGTTGTGATGATAAATAAACAGAGATATTTTTGACCAAAGAAGAGCATGACCAGTTCGTAGACACATATGAAATATTTCTGCAAGATGATGAGGAAAGGGTATCAGTGGAAAAACAATACAATGAGACCAGACTACAAAATTCCATCATTCAATTCCAAAGGAAATATAACCTCTGGAATCAAAAAGTACCCCCAAACTCTCCCAAGGGTAACCCTCCAAAGGGGAATCTCTCCAAAGAAGCTCAGAACAATGTACCTTCTTCTAGTCAGACCAAGAAATATTCTACTACAAAATATTCAGCTGCGAAGGACTCCACTATGAAAGATGTTGTTTCAAAAGATACCATTGAAAAGGGGAAGCAGAAATAAGAACCTCAGAAGAAAATATTGACAAGAAGAGAAATGGTCACCAAAGAAGTAGAAAGGACCCCATCATCTTTTGATTTCGAGAGTGAGATGGCTAAGATAAAAATTCCGGTATCGTTTAATGAATTGATTAGGAACAAAAAATATAGAAATCAGATCATCAAGATGTTTAAAATGGGATAGACCTCCGATACCCTAAACATACAAGATGATCACCCAGCTATCCTATTTGGGCCAAGAGTGGAAGAAGGCAGTGAAAAAGAAGAAGCCCCTCCCTTTTATGTCAGTTTGAAAATACATGACATGATTCTACACAATGCTATGTTTGATTCTGGAGCATCACACAACCTGATGCCAAAGGTATTCATGGACCAATTAGGTCTCGAGGTCACAAGACCTTACAAATATTTGTTCTGCTCTGATTCAAGAAAGGCAAAATGCCTTGGCATGATCAAAGACATGGTCGTTTCTTTGGCACAAATTCTAGCAAAGAACATGGTGATGGACGTAGTGGTTGCTGATATCGCTCCAAAATTTGGTATGTTGTTTTCCAGATCATGGGCTGGAAAATTAAAGGGAACCCTCCAGATGGACATGTCTTATGCTACTATTCCTATCTTTGGTCAGGAAAAAAGATTGTACAAGGAGTTTTTGCTTAAATATATGGTCAACAATAAATCACAGCCTAGCAATCATCCTATATATTCAGTGGAGACTGAATTAGGATCTTCCATATTCTTCAATGACCTATGCTCGGAAGCAGAATAAACAGAAGTCGTTTTAGTTGACAAGGATGAACTTAAGGGGTGAATGGAAGAACTTTCGAAGCCACGAGATAATGTAGAAGACCAATTGTGGAAGATGAATTTTGATGGAGTTGCCTATAGAGAAGGAGTTGGAGCCAGCGTATGGATCACCCATCCTGAAGGAGATGCGAAATTGTGTTCCTACAAACTTGTTTTTGAATGCACTAATAACATGGCCAAATATGAAGCATTGATATTGGGATTGAAAATTTTAGAAGAACTAAGTGCCAAAAGAATTGTTGTGCATGGAAATTTTAATTTAATTATAAATCAAATCAAGGGAATCTACCAAGAAAAATATCCTGGGTTGAGGGCTTATAGGAATTTGGCGCTGGAACACCTCGAGAAATTTGAAGAATGCAATTTATCAGCCATCCCAAGAGAGAAGAATCAGATTGTTGATGCTCTGGCCACTTTCGCAACAGTTTTTAGAGTCTCTATCTTCCCTGAGAAAAGCTACAAGGTATAAGTAAAGTACAAGCTAACATTACTAGACAATATGAAGCAGTGGCAGGTTTTCGAAAATGACAAGCAGATAAAAAGCTTCCTAAAAATGGAGAACGAGTTCGAGAATTTGAACATTGACGATGAATATTGCGATGATGAGGTAGATGCAGCCGCTTTCACAAAAGAAGGATATTTTGACAATCAGATCCCTGGTAGATATATCATGCAACTGAAGAGTAATATCATCCCCAAGGGTCTTGTGCCATTAGAGAAACTTTTTGATAACAAGACGTAGCCAAAATCCTGAAGATCATAGTAAATGAAGGGGACATGGAAGATTGCAATATCGGAACTCCCGAAGACCCAAAGATCGTGAAACTGTCCATGAAGATCAACCCTAAAATCAGAGATAGGTATGTCAAATTAATGAAAGAATTCCATGATGTTTTTTCTTGGAGCTATGTTGATCTAAAATTCTATGATACCAGTATAATCCAACATGTTATCCCAATTAAAGAAGACCACAAGTCATTCAAACAAAAATTAAGAAGAATAAATCCTTTGTTGTTACCATTGATAGAGAAAGAAGTGAAAAAATTGTTTGAAGCAAATATCATAGTGTCCTTGAGGTTCTCCAAATGGGTAGCCAATCTTGTACTAGTTAGAAAAAAGAGTGGAGAAATCAGGTTGTGTGTCGACTTCAAGAACCTAAATAAAGCATCCCTTAAAGACAACTACCCATTGCCTAAAATGGATCACATTTTACAGAAGGTGGTAGGATCCCAAAAGATGTCGATGTTAGATGGTTTCTCGGGATACAATCATATCATGGTACATCTTGATGATCAAGAAAAGACAACATTCACCACACCTTAGGGAACATTTATGTATACTAAAATTCCATTTGGACTAATGAATGCAGGGGAAATGTTTCAGAGCGCCATGGATATATCTTTTGCAAATGAAAAGGATAAATTCAATGTTATATATTTGGATGACATTACAGTATATTCTGCCTCAGATGAAGAACACATCAAGCATCTCAGGAGGGCGTTTGAAAAGTGCAGAAAGTTTGGCATATCCTTGAATCCGAAAAAGTCAAATGTTTCCATGGAAGAGGGAAAAATCTTAGGGAATATTATTTCAAAGGAAGGTATAAAGGTAGACCCCAGCAGAGTGGAGAGCATCCTGAATATTGGCATACCCGGAAGCAAAAAGGAGGTACAATCTTTCTTGGCCAAGGTAAATTTTCTCAGGAGATTCATTCCTAATTTAGTTGAAATCATAAAACATATCACAAACATGTTAAAGAAGGGAAATGAAATCAAGTGGGTCCCTGAGGCTAGAAAATCCTTTGAAGACATCAAGGTAGCATTAACAAAGACTCCTGTGCTAGCCAGTCCAAATTTTGAGAAAGATTTCATACTATTCTCTTTTGCTTCTGAGCATACAATTGCAGGAGTATTACTTCTGAAGGATGACCAGAAATTTGAGAAGCCCATAGCATACTACAGTAATACATTGAGAGATGCTCCTCTGAAATACGACATCATGGAGAAGTAGGAGTATTCTTTGGTCAAAGCATTGAAGGAATTCAGGTTTAATATTCTACATTCACATACCACTACTTATGTCCCAAGCAACTCAGTAAAAGACATCTTAACACAACCTGATCTTGAAGGAAAGAGAGGGAAATGTATTTTAGTACTGCTAGAGTATGTCCTTGAAATCAAACCCACAAAATTGATCAAAGGACAAGGACTTGCTAGACTAATGGTGCAAATGAACTGTGAACTCCTGGGAATAAATTTCACTAAAGGTATATCAGAGAATACAACAGATCAAGAAAAGGAGACTCCACGAGTTTCTTGGAAATTTCTTGACTCTACATGGTATGCAAATATTATCTTTGTGTTAAACAATCTGCAAGCTCCTCCTGAGTATAGCAAAACAAAGGCCAGATTCCTAAAACTGAAATCCGCAAAATTTTGTATAGTAAATGAATTATTGTACTAGAAGGACCCGGGAGGGATTTTGTTGAGTTGTTTGATAGAAGAAGAAGTGGAAAAGACCATCAAAGAGTTCCATAAAGGTGACTGTGGAGGTCACCATTATTGGAAGACGACTGTGCACAAAATTTTGAGAGTCGGTTTCTACTGGAAAAGTATTTTCCCTGATGTTTACAAAGAAGTGTCAAAGTGCCATGAATGTCAAATCTTCGATGGGAAAGGAAAATTGTAGTCTTTTCCGTTGAAACCCATTTTAGTAGAAGCTCCTTTTAGATAATGGGGCTTAGATTTTATAGGAGAAATACACCCACAGTCCTCGGCTCAACACAAATGGAATCTAATTGCAATGGATTATTTTACTAAGTGGATTGAGGTTGTTCCTACCAGACAAGCTACGAATGATGTTATCATTCGATTCCTAGAAGAAAATATCTTGTCTAGATTCGGATGGCCGGTCAATATTATAACAATGTGGCAACCTTCAAATCTAAAAAGTTGGAAAATTTATGCAGTGATTACAACATTACCCTTGGTCATTCTACATCATACTATCTGCAAGGAAATGGACTGGCCGAGTCTTCAAACAAAACCTTGGTCAGGATCATCAAAAAATTGTTGCAGGAGAATAAAAAAGCATGGCACAAAAATCTCAGTCATGCACTATGGGCTGACAAGATATCTCTAAGAGATCTATTGCCACATCTCCTTTCCACATCATTTATGGTACATAAGTTATATTTCCTACTGCATGGGATTGCCGTTGATGAATTTTTTGTAGGAGCAAGAAGCAAAAATAAATGTCGGTCGAAGAAGGGAGGATGAACTCATCAGCGTATAACAAACTAGAGAAAGGGCCTTCAATAACGCCCAATTACATCAAGACAAGATCAAAGAAGCTTTCGACAGACGTACCAAAGAGGATGACTTCCAACTCAGAGACTGAGTACTGATATGGGACGCTAGGAATGAAGATAAAGTTAAACATGGGAAATTTGATCACCTGTGGCTGGGCCCATCAAAAATTACATCTTACCGCAGGAGCAATGCCTATTTGTTGGAAGAAAGTGATGGAAAACTCACCGGAGGAGGGCCTGTGAATGGTAGGTTCCTCAAGCATTACGTGGTTTGAAAAATCATCACCCCACCATTCATTATACATAGTCGCTTTGCATTTTTTCTTTATGTGTGAAAGATGAAATAAAAACAAGATAGTTGAAGCCCGAGGTGAAGGCCCTGAGCTGTGCTGAGTAGGTTTGGAGTTTGTGAATAAAGGTAAAAGGATTCAGATCACACACATAATATTACAACCCAATGGGTAGGCACTTAGTCTACAGTTATTTTCTACCTCACAGGGAGTATAACATCCCCAGTTGGAGCCAATGTTATCACCGTAATAATTTTCAAATGGTATTTGAGTCTAAAAAGATTTTAGTGAGGGGTTATATTTCCATGGAGATACGATAAATCAGAGGACCCGACTATATTTGGTAAAGTATGGAAAAAATAGTTGAGATTAAAAGAGAAAGACTTGGTGGACTGTCGATTCTAAAAGCGGCCCAGATCAATGGCTGAGGCACATATTGGAGATTTAACTAACGCGAAGATTTACCATTCGAGGGTGTGCTGGGGAAAACCGTCACAGTTTCATTACAAGACGTGCGGTGCCCATAGAGGTACATCAAGGGAAAAAGAAGTCTGACTAAAATCACTTCCTCCAACCCTTGATGCTAAAGCCGCTGGGCAAACGTGGACCATAGATCCCGAAGCAACCCATATCAATGGTTCAAGCTTATATCAGTGATTGAAACATCACAAGGATTAATGGATAGAGGGGGGGTTGGGGAAAACTACCATGGTTTAGATCATGGATGTGTGGCGCCCTCAGAGGCACATCGGGGAGAAAAGTGGTCCACATGAAACCGTTTTATCCAACCCCCGATGTCAATAGATACCTATAAAAGGAGGAAACCCCCGACATTATTGTACCATAATTTGAAGTGTTCAAATGTTTGAATATTTGGCGCAAATCTTCCAATCGAATTTCAAAGCTCAGAACCGAACCAGACTCATGTTTTTTCACCGCTTGACAGGTATTCTTCACCATGGCTGCCAATCCTGTTGTTTTATCTGTAAATGAACAAGAAATATCTGCTAGGGAGGAAACCCTAATTGACAGAGATTTTGACGTTTTCGACACAAAGATAATGGTCTCACCTATTTCTGTGTCTAGATAAAAAAATTTAGACAGTGTTGGAATGCGCATACCTTTCCTTGATGCGTCTCTAACCTCCATCATCTCTTACGTCATAGAAACTGTCTTTCCATTCCCCAAATTTGTAAGGTGGTGTGCAGAATGTTATTCTCAGGGAGAAAGAGTCATTTTAAATAAATTAGGGTTAGAGGTTCTATGTAAAGTAGGCAGTCCATCACTCCGACATACTCTCAATATTCCAGACACCTCCCCCACAGTGTCAGATCCCTTCGAGGAGAAGAGGATGATCACAATTTATAGAGAGTTCCCGAAGTTAAAACTTTAGTTTTGCAGACCATAGTCAAACCTGAACATCATTCAAAGAGTTTGTCATTACCTGCCAGTGTAAGCACCATGATTATCGAAGTCCAGTGGTTTTTTTATCTACTAAGTAAAATTTTAGGGTTAGACAATGACAAGTTTGTGGTAGAGGTCATGTTAGGTTTTTTGTTGGTTTTTTTTATATCTAGTCAGTCAGTCTGTGTTAGTTTTGACGAATTTATTGTAGAGAATATACATCAACAACTGGTTAAATTCAGCTCGTTGAGACACTTTAGATACTATACTCACTTTTTGAGGATGTTTCTGGAATCCAACAAAACCAAATTTCCCGAGACGACTTTTATTTTAACTGAGTGCAAAAGGATCACCATGCTCATATTCATCAACAAGATTATGTCCAGGGTATACAGTCTCACTTTTGGTTCAGATCTACCGAGAGTTCTGGAAGCGATGAAAATCTCACTATAGCCAAATCTAGAGAACATGGTAGGATATTGGGTGTTGTTCACACAATCTAATGTGATTTGGGTATATGGATAAAAGGAAGGACCTTATCTTTTACTAGTTTTTATGACGCCCAGGATCTTCGCTTTGGAATTCATAATTCAAAGAATTATCTCAGAGACTGAACATTTTTTGAAAGCACACAAGGATTCTAGTCTGAAATTTCCTTTCATGGTAGGTCCCTTCACACTGAAGAGTAAGTCATGTTTTCCCCAAATTAAATCCAAGATCAGTGAATTTGGTTTCACACGGTTGCAAGGGAGAAGATATGATCCCCATATGATCATATCAAAGAGAAGATTGGCTGGTAGACAAGGTCCCTATGAACATGAACATGTTGAAGGATTCGATGAGTTGACCAATCTGTAGACATGTGCGGAAATGGAGGTCACCATACAACAAGATCAAACAAAACAAATAGAACCATCTCCTCAGCCGAGCCCATCATAGAAACCTTCCCCTAAGTTGGTTATCAAAGCTCCTAAAATGAGCGTTTACAATAAGAGGAGAAGTTCATAAGCACTAGATACCAATAGCCAGCAAGACACTCTCAAAAGGATGAAAATCAAATCATCATCTCAAGTAGTTGACCTGGAAGAGGAAGAGATCAAAGGGAAAACATGCATGGAAATGGTAGAGGCTACAACCAATATCGAAGAAATCAGTACAGAAAGTAGGGAAGGAGGCAACATACATCTATAGTTCTTATATGCACAAGGGTAAGTAAAAAGCTATGTTTCTTATGTTCTTTGTATCCCGTGAATGTAATCTTTGTCTAGTGCAATGTAAAGATAAAGAGAGGTTCCATGAACATACTTCATGTTTTTCTCTTTCTTTGTTTGAGGATTGACAATGCATTACAGTTGTGCCTCCGTATGCGTATTTCCTCCCAAGATTCTTCTGTGTTTATGGTTCCCTTTATAAATTAGATGAAACGTCTTGAGACTTAACACTCAGGTTTGAGGTTTACTATGTGTTCTCTTGGTTGGTTGTCAGTCTTCAATCCTAGTCTTTTACGATTCCTTGTCAGTCAGACCATGGCCGAATTGTTGCAAGAATTTAACCCTATGAAATTTCTCATTTCTCTTTTATTCACCGTTATAACATTGTTATTACTACACTCTGGAATTTTTCCAAAGGTTCCGAAGATTGCTACGTTGGTGGATGTAATTCATACTTGAATGTGGTTTAACTCTATAGGAATGTTTCGTATTTACATTCTGTGTATAGCATTATTAACATGATTTTATTCGTTTTAAACAACATTTTCTTGTATCCTCTGGTTGTAAAACAATTTTTCTGCCAAAAATAATTGTGGACTGTCTCATGGCCACCTCAAGAGCATCCTTTGCTTGATCTATAGTTATGAATTTAAGTTGGTTACAAAAGGCCTTTCCTATGTCGACCACTCTGCACTAGAAAATGAGAGGTTATTCTTGTTTCAACAACTGTTGAATCAAAAGTCGTAGGGTTCGAATACGTTTTTGCACAGTTAGATTTTAACCTACGAATTTGGTTCTTACTGTAAGTTTCTATGCACTCGGACTTTCATATCTTACCATTCTATAATGTTGTTTAGATTTAATGATCCCTCTCAATATACCCAAGATGCCTCCTATGCGCCTTTATGAATACTTATTAGTTTAATAATTATTCTTTGTGATTGTTTCCCCAATTCGGAAATTCCAACTATGTAATTTCGGGAGTTAAATTGGTAGTTCTTGATTAATTGTTTCCCCTGCCACAACCGACTCCTTTCGTTTATTGGGTCCTCTGTACAGGGTTTGGATATATTATGTGTTTCCTATTTGAATAATTTATGCACAGTCTATTTCAATGATAACAAATTTCACTTCTTTATTTATTGTCGCCTTCTCTACTTTACAATTGAAAATTATATGCATAGATATATGAAATTAATGATGGGCCCTTTCTGTTTTGCGAGGGTACCCATCAATTGGTTTTGGGTCCACTCCTCCTCCTCCTGTATCATGGACAAATGGTGATTTGGATTTTCGTCGGGACTCAAGCTAAGTATTGTCCTTGACTTATTCTTATTTTTTGATCTCCATAGAATTAAAATGCTAGCACAATTCACTAAACCCTTATTTTACTTTCTTTGCAAGTTACACAAGTTGATGTAATAAAATGAAGGAAACATCTTACTCGAAAGGTATTTGAGTTCCATGTCCTTTCGCGCATTAACTTCGGTTACATACATATTTTTTGTATACTATCTTAGAGATTTGTTTTCAATAAAAGAGGTTGAAGAGTTTGATTGTTATGAGTTGTTGGGTATTGTCAACAATGTTCAGTTTCTAGCCCGTCTCTGTTGATTATGTTGACAGTGGTGTTGGATGTGGTATTTAGTCACTACATTGGTTATTATGATAGTCGAATTGATAATCTTAGCATATAAATTTGGTTGATTGAAGACTTGGATTGAATGCACAGTTGTTGTCTCTTACATTTTAATTTTTGAATTATTAACCCAACATTAGTTTACAATTGATTAATGCAAAACGATGCTCATGTGTGATGCGTGGGTATGTGTGGCATTCCTACAATATGATAGATTGAGCAAATAATTGTTGTTACTGTGTGTTTTAAATTTTTGAATGGGAATATTGCAATCGTGGTAATCATGTCATGACTATCCACTATATATGTTATGGATATTATATTGATTGTGACATTAGAAAGGGTCACGGGTTTTTAAAAAATATGGTTTTGGTTATTTGATCAATTCATAAGATGAGATCACACTCACTATTGCTACCTTGTTATATTGATTGATATCCCAACATTGTGGATGATTAAATTCAGAGTAGTTGGACTTGTACAGTCACAAAGATGCTCTGCGAATGGTCTGTGTATGAGTTAAAGTGGTTATTGTTGTATGTGTGTTTAAATGACAAGTCAAGATCTTTGCAATTAATAATGGATCGTTGTGTTTTACTATCCACTATGTTTATTTAAGGAATATTATACATCTTAACAGAGATAAGCATGGGTGTTGTGGCAGTATGTTATTATTACAATTCAATTGTTGATGGAAAGTGGTTAATGAGTTGACACTAAACAAAATGGAAATAAATGATTCTTTATTCATTTGGGAATTGTTTTAAAATATTCAATGGACAATGAGAAGAAACAAAACTCTTCTACAGGTTGTTGTGGGATGAATGTTGTCTTGTTTGGTGACACTGTGTTAAAAATATGATTACAAATGGTGAGCAAGTCAATGCACAATATTAATTGAATTATACACAATAATTTTCATTTGATCACAGTGATTATTTGGTTGGTGTTATTTCCTTTTACATAATGGTTTGATGGATTACTTAATTAATTTTATGAACAATATATGTTCTCTTTACCTACCATTATTTTTCTTTTTGCTAATTACAACCCCATCACCATCCCACATGCATTTTTCACTCCATGTTCTAAGATTTAATTACAGTCAAGAAGAATTTTGTATTGAAGTAGTTTGAAATCGTTGATTCTTGGTTGGATCACAATGATATTTTATTGGTTTGTATTACAGTTAATTGTTTGTTTTCTTTGAGCAGTATCCATGTTTCTTTTCCTCTCATGTTATCATTTTTCGCTCAATACAAACCCCTCTCATATCCCAGGACCTTTTGTTCACCCCCTTCTCATTGGAAACAGTTAAACAAATTGTATGGATTGGATTGCATGAGTCTGTTATGCTTCTAAGCCAAGTCTATTTCATACTTTTAAAGATTTTTAATTTATGGTTGTTAAAGGAACTATTTTCTAATCAATTATGCATACAAGAATGAGCTACTCAAATAAAAGGATGAAAACCGAGGCCCACCATGCCCCTATCAAAGGAAAAGACACTACTTCCTCTTTCTCACCTTCTAATGATTATGATAAATTGGTGTCCTCCCGCATGCAATTGAGGAACGATTTCTCTCATGTGATTAGGGAGATTAGGCCTAAAGGGTCCACACAACCTAAGGCAAGTTTAGAGAATTTAAAAGGTGATAATAGAAACAAAGGAAATATTGCCTCACAGACTAGAAAGTATGGATTTTAAGTTTTATTTATTTATCTGTTGTTGAGAACAATTGACTTCAAATTTTTGGACAACAGGTTTTTTGGATATATTGGTAATACATTTTTGAAAATAATTTCAAATATCAATGGGATAATTTGTCAAATATGAATGTGATGATGGGAGTCACAAGGAGGGGTGTTTAGCTTAATTAACTAGTTATGTTATGATTGTTAAGAGATAAATGGGAGTCACAAGGGGTCTCACCTACTAGTTATTATTTATTTAAAATCCTTATTATGATTTATTACTCTTCCCCCCCTAAATAAAAAGTTGGTTGAGTTTTTAATTAACTTAACTAATGAGGTAGTTCAACTACTTCAACCAATTATAATTTGCTTAAAGAAAAAAGGAAAGGGAGTTACAAGAGGAGGATAGAAGAAGAAACATACTAAGGTTTTATCTTTGAGTTTATGCTGAGATAATTCAGTTTTCATTCATTCCTTAATTTATCATAAGCCTAATTCCTTTTTATGATAGCAGGGTCTTATTGTAGACAAAAAGATTCAGGGTTGAATTACATCATTCAGACACTTGTTTTTCAGAGGTGTTGATCTATCTTTGATAGTCTGTGTATACTTGTCTGTTTGTTAATTAGTTTTCAGGAATGGCAAAGGCTGTTGTGCAGAGTCAACTGGGAAACAATCTGTGGCAAGTTGATCTAGCTTTTAGAGTTTATTTTTTGATTTTTTGTTAGAGCTCCTTTTGTATGTTCCATCGAGGATGTCTAAGTTTGACTTTGGTCCAAAATTTCTACATGAAATTTTGTAAAAATAACGACTCTTTGGTGAATTGGAATGAAATAAAGGATTTATTTATGTCTCATCTGTCTTGATTATCATCTTGGTGTCCTTACTTCTATCTCTACATTTATTTCAGAAATTATTATATTCAGAAAATCATATTAAAATGAATTTTCCAGCAAGCTTTTATTTATAAAAAGACTAGCTTAAGCACTTGTAATCAATACTTGTGAGTTAGAATATTAATTTTTATGGCTATAAACATAGGATGATATGCTCGTCTATTTTTCTTTAGCCAAGAAGAATTTGAAAATGCTTGAGTAAGATCATTTCAAATCTTTACGTTATAAATTGTTTGCCTCAGCAGTTTTTCATCCTCAAGCAAGCAGATCTTTGTTTATATCCTTCAAAACTTGATGCCCTATACCTAGGAGGGACATTCCCCTGAATGTCCATCACTCGCATGCACCTCCTCACATTGAGAATAGGTATGTTCCACTATTGGAACTAGATTTGCTTACTTGTGACACTCATTGCCTCCTCTATATCATAGCATTCATTTGACTATGAAAAAAAAAAAAAAACGGTTGGGAAGGGAGTACTATCTTATATTGGCAACAATCGTGTTGCCTTTGAACAAAGAATTTTTTTTTTGAGTCCATTTTTCATCATAATTTTGGGTTTAGCATGACCTTAGGAAGTTGAGCACATTACAAAGATTTTACTCCTATGACTGGTTACTCTTCCATTCCCTATGGAGAGTTTGCTTGATGCCTCCTACATCTCATGGTTTCATCATTGAGGCTATGCTACTAGAGCCTTCCATATGTCTCATGCTCTTTTTCAAAGGATGTTTATCAACCTGTGTCGGTCATTCCTCAGAACTCTTGACTTTGCATGTTGGACATACCCTCAGTTTGTCTCAGAATCACATGAAGTTGTAGTCCTATTACGCACCTTGGTCGTACATTCCTTGTTAGGATATTTAGAAACTTAGGAGTTAGTTAATATCTACTTGGTCTATTGTGTCATTAGGTAAAAGTGTGTTTTCTAGTGTGTTTCTTTAATATGCATTAATATGGATTTGTAGTTAGGAAATCTGACGATCACGATATGTTCTCGATATAGAGTGATCCGACGGTTCATACTCTCCTTGATGTTAACGACCATTGATACATGGATTAGCACCCGATTGGTACATGATCTCTATTTAAATAGCATGGAGGGTCATTTTCTGATGATTGATTGTGAGAAACGCTCTTGTAAAATCTCTCTGTAATATTTTTCTTTGCATTAATAAACTGCTCCAAGTGGTCGCGTTGGCTGGGGCCGTGGATGTTTCCCCGTAGGGGTTCTACCACATGAAAACATCGATATGTTGATATTTGATCTGGTTATGTGAGTGGTTACTGAAGGTGTTCATCCTCTGTTGGAATACATGTGTTGTCGAATATGGTATCAGAGCCTGTTTGAAGATCCACTCCCGTTGTAGATTGAGATCCTGAAGTCGAGTTGACTCATCTCCATTTTATTTAATTTTCATACATTTCTGGTCTAAGAGGACTATTCCATTACATTCGGAGAACTCGTTTCATTTAGGAACACTTTTCGTTTCACTCGAAAAGGTTTCCATTTGCCCAAGATACGACCATTATAGTCAGATCCGGAGGTATAAAGCCTCAATACACATTTTTTAAATTTATGCAAAGTTTTATTTTGGTTTTCTTTCGGTTTTTATTTTTTTATTTCCAGGTTTATAATATTTTAGAACTGTGTATACTCTTTTCCCAATGCCCTGTGCGATCTCAGAAAATCAGAAACATATAGGAAAAGGTGCATCTTCCGGGTAAGCTAACCGAGATCTAATCCTTGTAGTCATCGAGAAGCAAAAGTTTTTTCTTGTGTGAAAAGTTTTTTTTTTAGCACGGTCTCCAAGACCATCTTCCACAACAACATCAACACCCCCAATCCTCCTTTTGAACATTACAATATGTTTTTCTAGACCATTTGGTTAAAACTTGCCTTATTGAGTAAGAGGTCTTGAGTTCAAGTCTCTCTTTTGTTACTTTTTTGAAAAAGTTCATGCTAAAAGTGTAAAGTGTATTTCACTTCAAGTATAAAAGTGAATCACTATAAGTAGCTTTAATATTTTATTTTAGAGTTATTTATTTTGCATGCAACTTTTCTGTTATAAAGTAACTTCATTGTA
>SNQJ01S0016700.1:164625-184359 GCA_010110895.2 Picea sitchensis
GATAGGCTCTAATGCCTCCTTCCTTATCCTATTGTGTCACTATTGTAAATCCTTCAATCCTATCCCAAGTTGTTCTTAAGGGGGGATGTGAGGATATTTAGACACTTAGGATTTAGTTAAGATCTACTTGGTCTATTGTGTCGTTATGTAAAAGTTTGTTTTCTAGTGTGTTTCTATAGTATGCATTAGTATGCATTTGTAGTTAGGAAATCCGACGGTCACAATATGTTCTCGACATAGAGTGATCCGACGGTTCATACTCTCCTCAATCTTAACGACCATTGATCAGTGGCTTAACACCCGATTGGTCCATGATATCTATTTAAAGAGCATGGAGGGTCATTTATCGATGATCGATTGTGAGAAACTCTCTTGTAAAATATCTCTGTAATCTTTTTCTTTGCATTAATAAACTGCTCCAAATGGCCACATTGGTTGGGGCCGTGGATGTTTCCCCGTAGGGGTTTTACAATGTGAAAACATCGGTGTGTTGATCTTTGATATGGTTATGTGAGTGGTTACTGAAGTTGTTCATCCTCTGTTTGAATGCCTATGTTGTCGAACATTCCTCATTGGTAGGTAACCTTGAATCCAACAGTCAACATTTCATCATTATTTGTTTACTGGGTGGTTTCCCTTATGTTCGAAGACAAGAAATCTATTCACACATTGAGATTCGTGCAGTGTTTTTGATTCCATTAGCCTTATTGGTGGTTTCCTCAACATTTTCAATAGTTTTCCTCATTGGTTTTTATTTAGAGGTTATTTTTCATGTACCACTTGTACCTGGCACATGCGAAAGACACACAGGGTCGTTGGTTCGTGAACATTTTCTTCATCTTATTTCCTCCAAATCATCATCCTCCTGCTTTCTACCTCGTGTTAAATTATGAGAGATGCCTTAATGCTCTCCTTTCAGCGGGTCTCCTTTCATCGACTTCAACACATCTATTTTGGAGACGAGACCTAGAGTCATATGTGTACCAAGAGGCTTGGAGTCATTAGTGGTAGGTTATCTCTCCATCGACAGTTGGGAATACATCAATGTATCTGGATCGATGTATTCTTCAAGTGTTCAACCTCAACTCCTTTATTCACACTTGTAAGAATGTACTTGGTTCCTTGATACCTAATTTCATCATCGGTAGGTTGTCTCATGTTTGTTAACGGTATACCTCAATGACCGATAATCAAACGAAATTTCATTGTGTTCAACCTCAACTCCTTTATTCACATGATGTATACTTGCAAATTTGGCAGATTATGTAGAAGACTTGAAGACATTGTTTCGTAGTCTCATCTTTCCTGAGTTGTTGCTACCTTTTCATTGGGCATGTACCTGTGTGACTCCAGTGATCATGGGAGATCATATTGTACTCCATTGTATACAAATATCTTCAGATTGATTTTGAGACTAGTTTTACTGGTCCTTGTTCATGACTATGATAGCTTTTGGCATGTAACCACATTTGTATTTTCCTATTCATGGCCATGGATAGTTGTTTGGTATATTTTCACATGGATCTACAGTGTAATTCAAATTGGCATCCATGTATGCAAATTTAGTACAGATTGTAATAAACAACTAGTTCTTCCAGCTGGGTCCCCATTACTCCACTTCTAGGTTTTTATAATGTATTTTGGTCATCACAGATACTCCTTTGACCTCACACATTAGGGAGAATTCGTTATAGCAAGATTTTCCTCACCCCATGAAATCTTTCACAGAGGGAATTTTTCGATTTCCCTATGCATACTTGAAGTCTCTTTTTGCAAATCCTAGAGAAAAAAACATAATTTTTCTACATATACACGCCCTGCCTATATTAAAACATCCGTATACACAGGTTGCACCACTATAGCCCGCATACATCATGAAATGTGTCCAAAATTGGAAAATGGTGTCTGGTTTCCATGTCACATCATGAGATCAATGATCCTTGGCCTTCCATATCCTAGAAACTTTTTGACTTGGCCCTTTAGTTCCACTTGAAAGGTATAAATGGGCCAAATCCAAGCTATGGCCTAAAAGAGAATACAAAACTCAACTTTGAGAGCAAAGTTAGGGAGAAATTATTCACTTCACATTGAGTCTGAATCCCTTTGTCCTTTAAGTATGAACACATTGTTAATCCCCCAATCTATTCCATTATTGATTGAGAACTTCATTGTATCTCTTATATGAGCTTTATTTTGGTGGAGGATTGAAGTGGTGGAGGCCCAGCTGGATGGAACTTAGTTTTTTGGTTACGAACCATGCCGACAAAGAAGTTTGTAACTCATTCACTTCTGTTGATTATATCTTAATAGAAATACTCTTTTCTCGTCCAATTATTATTTCGCAAATTTTTGAATTATTATTCCATGGGTGTATTTGTTATGAATGTTTATGGATTATGCTATAAAATGTGCTAACATTATATATTATCACCATATTCTTGTGTTGCTTGGTTGTTGAGGACTAGTTGCAAGTATATTTCTTTGGGTTAAGTGCTCAACGGTAGACTTCTTCGAATGTATGGACGAGGTAGGCTTCTTATCTTGTCTTGTTAGCATATTTATTTATACAACATACTTGATATTAGAGTTGATTTCTGCAGTCATTTTTGTCTTTTTTGGTTTACCCCTATCCATAGAGAGATTTTCCTCGTAACAATTGCATAAGTACCTCAGAGGTGTTTCATGTTAGACACCAAAGAAGAAGGCATGAAATGGACAGTTGGCAAGGAGAGGTGAGGAAGATCAAGCCACCATCCTTTGATGGTCATGAAAGGGAAAGGGAAGATGATGTGGAGTATTGGTTTCTTAGACTCAGGAGATATTTCCAATTGCATAACTATTCATCAAACCTAGAAACTAGAATTGCCACCTACCATTTGCATGGGAAGGTTTCCATGCGGTGGGACCAGCTGAAGCATGTTGAGCATATTAATGAGAACATGATCACTTGGAAGTAGTTCAAAAAGTATTTCTAGAAGGACTACCTCTCAGAGCATTTCCGTGACAAGAAAAGGCACGAGTTCTTTGAACTCAGGATGGGAAGCATGACTATGGAAGAATACGAGAAGAATTTATTGGGGTTGTTAATGTATGTAGGGTTCATAAATGATGAAAAGGTGAAAATAAATAGGTTTTTGAGTGGACTGTCGTCCTTCTATAAAGAAAATATTTGGTAGCATGAATCCAAAACCTTTACTGAGACCATCATGAAGGCTAAGTACCTGTATGAGCAAGTCCAGGGTAGAGAATCCATGCAAAAATATTAGAAGGATAAGAAGAAGGAGAATTTTGATTAGAGGAAGAAGGGATTCAAACCTCCTTTCCATAGAAATGAGCCTAATAAAAATCATCAAGACCGGTATTATAAGGATGAATTCAAGAAAGAAGACTCCTTGGGAAAAAGGGGAATACCACCAGTTCAATGTTAGGGATGTAAGGAAGATCACATGTACAAGGCTTTCCCACACAAAAAGGATAGAGAGAAGATCATGCACAACATAAATAAGGATACAACAATCGAAAACATGGGAAGAATTTATGCAGCCTTAGATGATCGACAAGTAGAACATCAATCCAATATGATCGAGGTGGAATGTAAGATCATTAATCAACCTATTTCTATTTTAATTGATTCAGGAGCAATTCATTGTTACATTGATCCTAAAATAGTGGATAGATTAAATTTGGAGAAAAGTAAGCTTGGGAAATCAAGTTTGGTTCATATAGCCACTGGAAAAAAAGGAGAATCCATTATATGGTCAAAGGTTGTTCCATAAGTCTTAATGGTGTGAACACTAGTGCTGATCTAAATATCATACCATTGGGGTCGTATGATATTCCAATTGGAATGGATTGGTTGGACAAGCATCATGTTGTCCTCTATTTTCATAACAGTACATTTACATGTATTGATGGAGATGGAAAACAAAGAACTGTGAAATTTGTACTAAGACCCATCTCTATAAGGGATATTTTATCCTTACAACTGAAGAGATGTTTCAGAAAAGGGTGTCAGTTGTATGCATCCCATGTGGAGGAGCTAAAAAAGGATAAGGGGCCAAGCCTTGAATATTTTACCACTGTATTGCAAGAATTCAAGGATGTATTCCATAAAATACCAGGGTTGCCACCAAAAAGGGAAATAGATTTCTCTATTGACTTAGTGCAAGGAGTTTCCCCAGTTTCAAAAACACCTTACTAAATGAGCACACTAGAGTTAAAAGAATTAGAAATGCAGTTGGAGGAATTGTTGAAGAAAGGGTATGTAAGCCCAAGTGTTTCACCTTGGGGAGAACCAATACTCTTTGTAAAAAATAAATATGGAACTTTGAGGTTGTGTATTGACTTTTGAAAGTTGAATAAGTCTACTACAAAGAACATGTATCCTTTTCCCAGAATTGATGACCTCTTTGATTAGCTAAGATGAGAAAAGATATTTTCAAGGATAGACTTGAGATCGGGATACCATCAGGTAAGAATCAAGGAAAAATAAATCCATAAGACAACCTTCAAAACCAGGCATGAGAATTATGAATTCGTAGTGGTGCCATTGGGACTGACCAATGCACCCGTTGTCTTTATGTGCTTAATGAATGGCATATTAAGAGATTATTTGGATAAGTTTGTCATAGTATTCCTAGATGACATACTTGTCTATTCTAAGTCAGAGGAAGAGAATGAACATCACCTAATATTGGTATTGCAAGTGATGAGGGAACATCAGTTGTATGCCAAGATGAGTAAGTGTTATTTTTATCAAGAACAAATCCATTACTTTGGGAACATTATTTCAGAACAAGGTATAGCAGTGGATCCAAAAAATATTGAAGCCATTAGAGGATGGCCAATGCCCAATAATGTTTCATAAGTCATATCTTTTATGGGATTATTTGGTTACTATAGAATTTTTATAGTAGGGTTCTCTAAGATTTCTCATCCCATCACGTCTTTTCAAAGAAGGGAATGAAATTTGAATGGACATCTGAATGTGAAGAGAACATTAATTTGTTGAAGGAGTTACTCACTAGTGCACCTGTGTTAAATATTGTTGACCCAAATGAAAATTTTGTGGTATGTACAGATGCATGTAAGGAACGACTTGGTGTATTCCTCACTAAAAATGGACATGCCATTAGTTATGAGTCCATAAATATTAAGGAACATGAGAGGAACTATGCCACACTTGACTTGGAGGTTTTTTCCATTGTTCACGCATTGAAGATGTGGAGGAATTATCTCATGGGGAAGAGATTTGAATTAAGAACAGACCATAATGGTCTGAAGTATCTTTTTGAACAACCAACTTTGAATTCCAGGAAAACAAGATGGATGGAATTTTTAAGTGAATACGACTTTGATATCAACCATATCAAAGGAAAATAAAATAAAGTTGTCAATGCACTTAGTATAAGAGTACATATCATGCATGCTACCATTGTCAGTATGCATCATTCATACTTAAGAGAATAATTTTAGATGTTTTTGTTACAGACCAACATTACCTACATGTAAGGGAAAGCTTACAGCAGGGAGATGTACAACAAAAAATGAAAGAGTATGAGATGAAGGAAGATGGATTACTTATGCATAAAAATAGAATTTATGTTCCTAGTTCTGGAGAACTTAGGAATTTGGTATTAAAGGAAATGCATAATTTTTCATATGTTGGACATCCCGGTTATTAGAAAACAATTACAATAGTAAGAAGAAAATTCTTTTGGCTGGCGATGAAAAAGGATGTTGTTGATTACATCGCCAAACATATGGAATGTCAAAGAGTGAAGGATGAGAATAGACACCCAACGTGTTTTCTACAACCATTACCAATTCCAGAGAATAAATGGGAAGTGATAAACATTGATAAATGGGAAGTGGTTGATAAATTTACAAAGGATGCTCATTTTGTTCATGTAAAGACAACTCATACAACAACTAATATTGCAGAAATTTACATGAGGGAGATTGCTAGGTTGCATGGGATACCTAGGACAATTGTCTCGGACAGAGACATGAAGTTTACTTTGAATTTCTGGAAGGGATTATTTAAATGGTCTGGTACAAATATGAACTTTAGAACAACATACCATCCGCAGTCATATGGGAAGAAAAAGAGGGTCAATTGAGTAATTGAAGACATGTTGAGAATGTATGTGATGGATAAGCCATCTAAGTGTGAAGATTACTTGCACTTGGTTAATTTTTCCTATAATAATGGGTATCAAGCTTCATTGAAGATGATACCATTTGAAGCCTTGTATGCTACAAAATGTAGTAATCTAGTAAGATGGGACAACCCAACAGATAGAGTGGTACTTGGGCCAGAGTTTCTGAAGGAATTGGAAGACTAGATGGTTAAGATTAAGAAGAATTTAAAGGCAGCTCAGGATAGACAAAAAGTTTATGCCGACACAAATAAGACAACAAGAGAATTTAAAGTGGGGGAGCATGTTCTTTTGAAAGTGAAACCCAAGAAGAGATCTTTGAAGTTGGGTATTTGTACAAAGCTGGAAGCCATATTCTGTGGTCCATTTGAGATATTGGATAGAATAGGGCCAGTTGGATACATGCTTCCATTACCTGTTTCCATGAATGTGCACAATTTATTTCATATCTATTTGTTAAATAAATATGTACATGATCCTAATAATGTTATTGATTGGCATATGATTCAGGTAGAGACAGAGGGAGACTTTCAGGTCCATCCTATTCGAATATTGGACAAAAAATAAAAAATTCTACGGAATCAAGTTATAGAGGTGGTAAAAGTTCATTGGACCTGCTACGGTCTTGAAGATGCTATCTAGGAGCAGGAAGATGCCATTCGAGTAGAGTACCCATAACGTTTTCAATAAATTTTGGAATTTTGATTATTGTTTGTATATGCATTGAGGACAATGTCAAAATAAGGGGGAGGGTATGTAACACCCCAAATTTTGAGCCCCATATTAAATAATGTATTGTTACATTGTTGAGAGGCTAGAGTGCCCAAACAATTATTAAAAGGCTAGTGTGCTCAAGAAATGTAATGTTTTGATCATTATTAATAATAAATACATTGTTGGCTTCTAGACGAACACAGACTAGATTTATATGGGGCTATCATTATACAAGAGAGGGGGATTGAGGGGCTAAGAATTTTATTTTATATTTTATTCTCCATTTTTCTTAATAGAGAATAATAGTTACATGATATTCTTGGGGGAAGGCTAAGAATTTCTTGATCCCCATGAATTACATAAACCCTTACCTAACATGTTGGGGGGGTTCTTTCTCTCTCTCACTCCTGTCCTCGTTCTCATGTTGTTGTTGATCACTTCAATCTTCCCTCACAAATTCATTCACACAAAGGTTCTTTGTTCTCACCTTTTGTGAAGATTTCACTCCATTCATTGTTTTCACCCACTCACCTTTCCTCATCCGTGTCTTACCTTGGGAAAGGAAGATGAACTGATGAATAGAAGCCATGGTATTGTTGGATGTAGATATTGCTAGTGTAGTTCATCCATGATTTGAGGCCGACATGTCTGAGATGCTTGGCCTGCGTCCATATTTTCTTACAATTGCAAGTCCTGAGAGTCCTAGCATGGATATTCTAGACTAGTTGCATTGGAGCCCTGGAAGGAGAAGGAATTCCTGAGAGACTATGTGGAAGAGAAGTGTGGGGGTCCATTCTCTTGGGTTATGCAAGATGGGTAGAAGAGAGGTGGGTACTTGGATTGTTGTGGGTGTTGGGAAACCTGTGAGAGATTGAGTGTTGACTAGTTTGGGAAGACGAGTAACACTCTAGAACCATCCTTGTGGATTCATAGCCTTGGCTCGAGGGTGAAATTGATGTTGAGACTTGGAAAAATAGTGTCTACGATTAGGTGGAATGTCCTTGGAACGCAACCAGTCAGTCGTTCTCTTCTATAAAAGATAAGTTCTCTCTATTATGGTATTATTTACCTGTGTATGACTTATTTCTGATGTGTATTTATTTATTGTTGAATTCGATATGTTTAGAGTATGCATGCTTGTTGGTTAATGTTATGCATGTCATTTATCTCCTTTATTTTATGCATAGTTATTAATTGAAAGGTATTTGTAAGAGAAGGAATTCTGAGAGTGGGCTTGAGGTAGTGTAGCCTAGCCTATGGGTGGCAGGGTATGTTACATTGCTTGATACCCATTATTGTGATATGGTGCATTTATCTCAACACTATATTTTATATATATTAATAATTAGGAACATATATATTTCCCTTATACATGTGGAATCCATCCTCTATCTTCTCATAATCCTTAAGGTTTTTCTACAAATTGTCTTGATGCAATGTTTCCTTTGCTTAGAAATAACACTGATATAAACTTACAGCTTCTAAAATTTTTATTTTTAAATATGAAAATACATGCTTATGGATATATAATGCATCTAATGCACTCTCATACTGAGTGCATCAATTACTTTTTTCTCTTTTCTTTTTATATAATTTATATCAAATTCATACTCACTAACAAATTCTAGCCATTTAATGTTGGTTGTCCAAACAAATATATCAAACCACTATCTTCTATCCTCAACTCAAAACAATATCCCATGAGATAATTCCTCCACATACATAAATCATGAATTATGGTTTTCAACTCTAATTCATGTGTGGAATAGCTCCTCTCATGCTCTTTCAAGTTCCTTGACTCATAACTTATCACATGCCCATTTTTTGTAAGGACTCCACCAATCCCTTCCTTGCATGCAATATTGAACACAATGAAATCCTCCTTTGGATAAACAATCTTCAATATTGGTGCACTTGTCAATAAATCCTTCTAGTGAAGGGGGTGAGAAGGCCACACACACCCACAACTAGGGAATAAGAAATGGCTCTTTCCCCCCATAGAGTTTCCAATCTGTTGTGTGTAATTTAGGATGTAGAGTGATCAAATTACACTAACTTAATAGTTTTTTTTTATGTATATACAAAGTGAATTTTAGATATATAAACCATAAACCCTAAGCTAACTTTACAATTTTAAAACCCTAACTTAGTCATGCAAGAAATAACATAATAAGGAAAGAAATGAATTAAGCATGCAAGACGTTTAAAAATAATGTAAAGAATGATCTATTATGAATGAATAGGCCAATAAAACACATACTGAGTGATATTTATGAATATTATGGGCTCCAAATAACCTCCCCAGGATGGGCCCTTTCCTTCCTTGGTGCATTGATGACTCCCTCCTCTTATACCACAATTTTCCACATCAATTTCATTTGTGAGATGGCTTAGCCTTTTTCTCTATCTTGCAAAATTAAATCACATTCTCCTTCATCAAACGCATCTAAAATAATTTTTTTGTGTTTCCATCCGCAAGTCACTAGTTTGAAAACCATGTATGTCCATGCCTTTCTATTTTACAACTCGTTGATGCCCTAAAAAAATATGAAAAAAATAAAATATTTCACATTTTCGGGTGGAGTTTTCAATTGGGATTGTTCCCAAAATTCCCTTGTCTCCTACAAAATGGAATTCAACCAAATAAACCTATTGATGATGATATAAATGCACCTTTGAGGGTATGGATGAGGAGGACAACGTAGGTGCAATATTATGATGACGAATTTGCAAGCTTCCATTTTTTACTTGATCCTCTGAGTAACATCCCCCTAATATGAAAATTGTTTTCCAACATTCCTTCCTCTCCCATATGTGGTATTAGGGTGTGATACTATCCCTTTTGAGTCATTTGAGGAATATCCATCATGTTGATTTAATGCTTGAAGGACCACTAAATGAACCTAGGTAGTTGGATTTGAGGCAATGTCGATGGTTAGAGTCAGTTTTTAACTACCTACTTATATTGTTTTCAATAAAAGAGTTCTCTTTCCCTCCATATATGTGTAAATTGATTCAATCTATTGATGTATTCCATTTTTCTTCATATACTTGAAGTTTTTCACATTACATGTATGCTTTGAATTCATAACTACCTTGTTGTAGCATAGAATTGGTCTTCTTTTGCAGGTCAATAACAGTAGAGATCAGAAGAAAAATCAAAGGCGGAGAGCGAGGATTGACATCAGACGTAGGATAGAAGGTGTGAGGCCACTCCTTCTCTCCTCAAACTAGTTATTTTCTTACAACATTGTTGTGTGTCAGGGTACATTCTGTCTTTTACATATTGTCTCGCTCTACTATGACATGACCCAAGGTCAAAGGAAAAAATCCCATAACACCTCCTTAGTGAATAAGAAGGGTACTTGTACAATAAACATGTTATCAAGAGGAAGATGTACTCAATATTTCTGGTGATATTTTAGGAGCATAACACTAATTGCTATATTGGATGAGTGGAGAGACCTCAAATGCTTTATTTATAGGGAAAAGAGTGGTTAAACCCCAGTTTGCATGGTCTTCAAAATAATGGCTAAATATAAACAAATAAAGATTAAAGATAACAATTATGGTTTAGGATGGTCCACATATAACTAAAATCACATTTGGGCAAATATGGCTCGAAAATAGTCAAAACTAAGTTTTTGGTGGAATGAAACTTTTGGGGGTATTATCCATGTTGTTTGAGTGGAATTAATGGGGGTAATATCTACAATGACACTTTTTGGTCAATTTTAGGTTCTAATTTTGATTTTTCCAGTGATGTTTAGGACATAAGATGTTGGAAAAGGGGATGAAAATGGTGGTTATGTATGCAAATATTGACATGTTTTAGTAAGATTGCTGAAAATGTCATTAGTAAGAATTTTTAAAGTGATAACAATGACCAATTACTAGAACACTTTGAAACTACAAAAATATTTTATAGACCACATTACATGACCTAATCCTTCTTCTCATCCATAAATAGTACCTTTTCCTATCCCTACCATAAGATACCCTTCCTTCTCACAACAAAAGGAAATTATTTTAGTCTTCTATTTACTCACAACTGTAGAGTAAAAGGCCAACTAGCCACAATCATCCTCAATAATTGTAGCCAAAAAACCTGACATCCCAAGACCTTTTAACTCATATTTTTCTATCATCCAAAACTCACCCTTCTCTTTATCAACATGGTTGCATACGACATGAAGATATTCATCTTCTGGTCAATAAACATAATACCATCACATTTTCCATAAGGTCTTTTTGATACATTGTTGAATTTGATGCTTCCCCCATTAATTGTTGTAACTTACACTTAGAAATTCCATACCAACATCACTACACTTCATTATATGATATTATCCATTATACCTATAAACTATTAAAATAAACCACATCATATGAACTTACCTCAACTAAAAACAGGTGTCCCTATAAATTTGCAATCCAACTAGTTATCCTGCATAAATTCCTTTCTCTCTTCATTATCCCTTGCACAAAAAATATCCTATAGTTAAATCCTGCATGTTCTCGATCATCCACAATCCCAACCCTCCTTCAATATCTCCTTCCCTCAACAGACATTACTCTCTTGGTGACATTCTCTAGTCTCCTTGTTCCCCTTCACAATAACACATCCATTATAACCATTATCAAAACCTTTCCATAGAACAAGCCAACATCCATTATTTCCCTTAAAAACATGTTTTTTTGGTTATTTCAATCACCCTTCATAACCCTTAATACCTAATTCCCTTATTGACATATCATGAAAAACAACATTATTTCAAACATGCACATAATCCATGCCAAACATAGACAACTTCTACTTGCTACTTATATTCTAATACTTTTTTAGATGAAAAATAACTCTATCTCTATGCATCATCAAGTATAGGAGGTAAAATTGATTAAATGTGTGACCTATTAAAGTAAAAACCTTATTTTAAAGAGGAAGGCATGTTTATCGAAGTAATATAACCTAGAAACAAGATAGAAAGGGCATATAAAATGAAGAGCCTCAAAGAAAAAGACTTAATCTTATTCATCTTAGTGAATGGCCTTATGTATGTTTACAATGGGTCTGCACAATGATGCACACAACCCAATGGGTGAGGGAAATAATAATAAAATATAATGCATGCACCCAAAAAGATAGAAAGGTGCATCAAACTAAGTAATTGCTCACACATCAAGTAAATGCTAACTAAATCTATTGGAAACAATGGGAACACTTTCTTAATAGTTGGGTATTGTTGTGGGTGCATGGTCCTTGGGGAGTGCACACTAACGTTCCACATCAACATAGAACTTACCACATGGCATGTTACACATTAACCTTTTACCAACATGGAACCTGCCATGTGACAAGTTAAGAATTATCTCACATAGAATGCTTAGACATTGAATACACATTAGTTGAACATCGCCCTAATGTTAGTTACTCAATTTCTAGTCCTTCAATATTTTTAGAGACCATGGATTTCCATGTTAATTTAACATCCCTAACATTAATTACATGTTGAGATAATGGTGGTTAACCAACATATTTGAATATTAAATTTAAAAAGTTAGTGTGGATACTATTGAGTTATCAACATGTATTTGACATAATAAATGTTGAATACTCAATTCCACTAACACAACACATATCTCACATTCCGGATAGTCATGTTTGACATGTATTTGACAATTGTAAGTTGATTCCATTTCAAAAAATAACCTCAAATGTATTAGTGAGGGATCATGGTTGACTATGTCAACCAATCCCCTAAACCATGATCAAGGTTAATTTGATCAAATGTCCCTCTGTGTATAAATAGGTAGAACGTATTTGTAGAACATACTTGAGAATACAGTTATACCATGTGAATCATTGTACTCTCTTGTTAGTCCCTGCCCTTTGGGCTAGGGAGTATTAGTAATCGGTTTTGAATGTTTTTATTAGTATGGCACGAAAACCAACCACCTAACCCAAAGTTTTAACCGTCTCATACAATTATTCAACTAGATTTTAAGATTTTGTCCTAAGTTTTTAGTTTGAGGCCTTATTTGGCCTCATATCGAGGCAATCGAGCTTCAAACTTAGGAAACTAGAGAGAAAATTGAGGGAAAATTGAATATGGAGCAAGCAATTTGAATTAATGCTAATGTTCACATTACCATTATTTCAAAATATTAAATGCTAAGATCTCATAAAACATAACATATGGGAAGTCACTTTGGTGCCTTTGTCAAGTGTCCCATGCCCTTCACCTCCACTGCCTTCACCTCCACCTGGTCACTTACTTGGTCACTTGCATGTACCTCGCAAGCACTATGATTAATCATCTTTACAGTGAATGTTTTTTCATCCCTGCTTCTCCTACTAAAGTGCTCATCTCTTGAAACGTCTAGCCTTTTCTAGGATTTCTATCAACTATGCTTGTTGGTGGTTCTGCTAACTGGTATGGCTGGTTGGATGTGTTGTAGGAGATGGCATCGCTGGCTGGGATTGTTGAGATAGAATTCACTCCCACCTATATTGTTGAAGCCTCAACGCCCTTGTCCTTCATCCATAATGCATGACTGGATGTGTTGTAAGAGATGGCATCGCTAGGATGGATTGTTGAGATAGAATGCACGCCCTCCTCTATTGTTGAAGCCTCAAAGCCCTTGGATTTATATCATCTATCTGGAATTTTCTCTACAATTATCCACAATCAATTTGTATCCCCACATCAACACATAATCATTGTAAGTCAATTTATTATGAAACACTCAACAAGTTCACCATTTCATTCACATCATCTGACATACGTTTTCCTTCTTCAAATTTGAATGACCGACTTCTTCACTTTCCTTCTTCCAACTGCATGAACATTTCGAAAAAAGAAAGTGTTGAGGAATAATGGATCTCAAGCAACCTTATATCATTGATCTGGAGGAAGGATGTTGCAGGAAACGAACCTGTGACCTTCTCATCCCTAGATCGATTCCAATTATTGACCACTAAAGAAAAGATGAATGACTCTAAATTTTCTAAATGTGGACCATATCCTGCAAAAATCAGGCTGATCTCTAAGATCAAAACATGATGTTTCTAAAAATTGGGCCCTTATTCGCGGATTGAAAGTTTTTCTAGGTAAGGGAATTGATTGTATTCATGTAAGCGACAATTTCAATCATGTTTGTATGTAGATCTAGAATAAATGGAAGACGAAAAAATGAAAACATTGTTGAATTGAGAAAAAAATATCAAAGGAGTTAAAATTAAAATTCAAAGATTTCATATTGATCAACATTTTGTAGGAATTCAATTTTGAAGTCGATTCTCTGCAAATGTTGTTGTATATAAGTTGTTCTCATTCCTTTTAATTTATTTAGAATGAAAAACATTTGGTTTTTCTAATGATATGGGAGACCATAACTAAGTGATAAATATTAAAATGAAACGTAAATCTAAATCGATTACAAACCTAAACCTCTTACATGAATTACATATTACTGTTGTGACTGAAACTAGGTTAGCTATTGGATCATTCAGTGGTTAGCCTGTTATGACTTCTTTACCAGGCATTCCTAGACCTATTCTGGCTTCTTGCACATTAGGGTAGTTCCATATTTTCTCTCGAGTTCAGCTAGGTTCCTTTCCCTTTCGGGATAAGCTAACCCTCTTTATCTAATCTTATCGGGAATTAGGTTGCCTCCTTGATCTACTTTTGTGGGGATTAGGTTTGGGCTTGCTCTTCATCTCTTTTCCTTTTGGCAGGCAGTTTTATTCACCGTTGTTATTGTTTCCAATTCTTTATTCTCTTTCATTTTTGTCGTTGTCATTGTTGGTACCTCCCTCTTATGGTGAGCCCCTTTCCTCTAATGAGGCTGGTGAGTTGTATCCTCTGGGGTCATGGGCCTCTATTGGGAGGTATGTTTCTTAGCCTATCTTCACTACACCTATTTGGTCCTTTCCTGGGTTTATGCACCTTATATATAATATAAATCTCTGCCATAAAGATAAACAAATGTATAAGACAATACTGATTTCTTATCACTTTTTTGAATGCAAGTTGCTTTGAATCTTGTGGATGAGGGATTCCTTATCAGTTTTGTGAACATAGACTACAACCACTCTTGCATAGCAGATGCTAAAAAGACCATTTTGAGTAACCACGTGATGATACGCTCTGTCGTCATCCCTAATGGCCTTCCTTCCACTAATACTAGCACTGACATTGCCAAGCTCTGTCATGTCAAAAAAAATGTGATTGTCTCATTTCTGGTCTGTGCTTTGGCTGGTGTTTGAATTCAAAATACTTCCAAATCCTTTATTCTGCTAGTGTCTGGATGCATGAAAGTGAACTGCTTCTTTCTCGAAGTTACATTCTGGTCATATGTTGCCATGCAATTAAAGAGACAAGTCCATGATTTCCACGTACTTCCCATGCAAAATCAGATGGACACCCATCACTTGAGAAGGCTCTTGTCAATCTTGGTTTGTTTCATTTGTTTCAAGAATTTTCATTCGTGCCTATGAAAGCGATACATGCAGTAAGATAAATCATGTATAAAACAAAAAAGACTCCCTTCCCCAGCTAAGGTCCATGCAAAAAGGAAGAAAGTCCTTGCCTTGTGTTGAGATTTAGAAATATCATTAAATAAATAGGTGTATAGAGCTCAACGTGCAAGCTAGATTCACGTTAAGTTAAATTATGTTGATATTTAGAAATATCATTAAATAAACAGGTGTGTATAGAGCTCAATGTGCAAGCCATTTTCACATTAAATTAAATATACATGTGTATAGAGCTCAACTTGCAAGCCAGATTCAGACTAAATAAACAAACTTAGTTATATGAAGAGAAATAAATATGAGGAAAGGTTAGAGATGGAGTTGTTGAAGAGTAGTAAATATGAGGAAAGGGAAGCAATGGAGTTGCTGCATCTTGTCCATGTTCCTTCACTCAACATACTTTACTTATCATAAGTGTCAGGCATGCATCTAGTCAGTGTTCCTTTACTCATCATAAGTGTCAGGCATCTAGTCTGTGTTCGTTTACTCATCATAAGTGTCAGGCATGATTTCACTAGTGTTATACATGTATACAAGTTTGTTAAATGTTAAGTGTTAACTGCACTCTTTATAAGTGCTAAGTGTTAACCGTTGTTTCAAAAATAAATTGTGGAGTCAAGAAAAACACCCATATTGATTACTAATTAATACATATTGTATGCAGGGGCAAGCATCCGCTGCATAGAAAGTTCACACCCTCCCTTCAAGCAAGGGAAAAGTGGATGGATCAAGGAAAACACCCATATTGATTACTAATTAATACATATTGTATATACTAGGTCCTTTAAGTGAGAACCAATTTTTCTGTGCGCTCATGAATTTTGTAATTCCTTAAGCGTGTATTTGAATAGATTATTTATGTAGTAAACAATCTTTATATTTGAGTGATTTTCTTCACAATTCTATAATATTTGTAAGATGAAAATAGAATCAAGATCAGACTCGATACGTTACACATCACTTATCACACACTTAAGTACGTGATTTCCAATATAGATATTCACACACACACTTCACGAATTTTGAATACTCGAGGCCTTCAATATGCTTAACACATATTGCCATCATTCCTGGTCAAAGCAATTTCTACATCTTGTCGAAATTATTAAGATGAAGCAATTTTCTCTGCTTAATACACATCTCATACATGATTGTTGTTTGTTACTATAGTGTTTTGTTCAGTTTAACATGTGCAATCAGATGTAGAGAGACATGCTACTGATGACAGATAGGTGTGTCAAGCAATGAATCTATGGAAGTGGATATTATACATAAATATTGTTAGATATGTGGAAGACTTACGCCACACGTTGACTCTTTCAAATTGATTATTTTGAAAATGTTTAAAAAATTTACCACATGCCTGTTGCGTTGATTCTTGATGGTTACTCTTTTTTCGAATATGCAGAGCCTAGATGTGAGTGCCAAGATGTTGATTACTCGACAATCGAACAAGAACGAATATGGAAATCCTATATGTGAGTGCCAAGATGTTGATTACTTGAAAATCGAACAAGAACACATGTTCAACAAGTGTCCACTATGGAAATCTTCGAGATGACTATGGATCCTACACAAGCCTAATTAGAATTAGAGTGCAAAATAACCACTCGATAAAAACTGTTTCAAATGGACTGTGGGGTATTCCTCATCTATCATGGATATTTTGAGCAATTTTTCCAATGGATCAGTACCTCCTCACATTGGAAGATATGACAAGCTTCAAAACCTTCTGATTTCTCACACTCAGATAAGTGGAAGTTTGCCAAAGGAATTGGGCTTCTTCTCAAACTTGAAGAACTTGTATTTAGATGCAAACAAGCTCACATGTGTGATTCATAGTTCACTTTGTTTTCTTGATTCTTTAATTGCATTGAGCTTGGAGAATAACCAACTTACAGGAAAAATCCCAAACATTTTTGGAAAGCAAGAGAAACTTATTAGTCTTGGCCTTTCTCATAATTCATTGGAAGGAAAGATTCCAAGCATATTTGTTGATTTGAAGCTTAACTTGAAAGTGAAACAAGAGAATACATGTTTTTCTTGTCCAGGTTAATGGTAAGTCAACTAAACTGACTGTGCAAATAGACACATTGTTATTCGTATTAGCGATACTTCCATTTGATTTCACAACCAGAATGAACTCAAAGCTTCACTCGCCCTTCACATTGGTATAAGCAATAACTCCATGGAAGTAAATGTTAAATATTGCTTCTAGCTATTAAACAATTAATCTTCATGGGTAAACAGTTGATCTTCATGGGTGAGAGCATTCATTTTTCAGCTTCTCTTCATGAAGACAAATAGCTCATGCTAATCCACTCGAAATCTTATTGTTAGCTATTACATACTCGAAATCTTATTGTTAACTATTACACTACTATCTCATTTTGGAAGGGACTTGTTGCTCATCAATTCCCCTTGTTTATATCTAAACCAAGTCAGTCAATGCTAAATGTATAAACAATGTGTTGGACTTGATAAAGGAATGTCATGAATTCATTTAAGATCTACAAAAATAAGATAAGTTATTTGTGCACCTTTGTTTCATGGGTTTTATTCTAACTTTACAAAATGTTTCCCATGTAAATCCTTCCATTCTATGTATGTCTTCATGTGACTAAAAGTCTACATGTTTATTTTGATTTATTATTTATTGAAAATATATGAAACTTTGTTACTATCTACCTGGTAATCAAACTAATGTAAACAATAATATACAAATATAATGACCTATATAAAGGTTAAACCATATTTACTTTGAACATCTTTGAGAAGCATATGAGAAAAGTGATGAAAATTAGATATATCAAAAATAGAGAATTAATATCTTATTGCAATTATATAAGCACAACAAAAATAGGATCCCATAAGGGAAACATAATTTCCATCTTAAACATTAGATATTATTTAACATCATTTTTTTTTGTAACTAAAAGATATATAACTCAAGTACTTGTAAGTTTTATATTGATTCTTAAAAATAAGTTTAGGTTTCCTACCAAATTTTCCTAGAGTTCTACTTACTAAATAAAAAATATCAGTTGCAAGAAGTAAAATATAAGGTCCTCACTACATGTCACCTTATAGGAATTCATAGATATACAATATTTACATCAAAAATTCAAAATAGATATGGGTATGAATCCTTCATTACATCTTCTATCTCCCAAGTCGCATCCTCGAGGTTGTATTAGTTCCAATGGATCTTTACTTGCATGATAGCTTTGTTCCAGAGCACATTTACTTTCTAATTTAAGATATTGAATGCCTCTGCCTAAAAATCGCCTTCTAGATCCATGTAAATCATAAGCCAATAAATTACATGCTCAGAATCATGTACATAATTTTTAAATAAAGATACATTGAATACATTAGGGTGAGTGAAAGCTAATGATGGTCTCTCATGATGTGTTATTGACAATGCAAACCTAGAAAAACAACAATTTGTTAAATTGGATGGATTATTCAAGGTACTTTTACAATGAATTTGAATATGGTATAATAATATGAAATGTAGAAAAGTGAATTAGCTTTCCCAATATAAAACTTTTATTCATAGACATTGTGAATAACTAGGTCAAATTTGATTTTTTCTAATAGTGGTATCTTATTTTTCCAACAAAATATAAGGTATATGTTTTCGTTCATGTAGGTGTTGAGTGTCTTAACGATGGGATTTTTTTCCACAAACTTGTATACTTGTAGAGAACCCATTTTTCTTGTTTCGTGTATTTTTTGGAAATTTTTAATATTAATTTTATATTTGTTTTAAATTATCAAAGTCAACATATGCCTGAAATTTCAACGTCTTTTGTTCGTGCAAGATAAAAAGGTCTTAACATGATCAAAACATTTTTTTTTAGATCGTAGGTATCGATCTCCTCTAGTGCTTCATATAACTCATTTGAGAAATGGTTAAGCCGAGAATTGTTTTTAGCAGAAATTAGAGAGGTATGTATTCTAGGATTTTGACATATGTGAAGACAAAAATAGATTAAAAATAGTTAACAATAATAATTAAAATATATATATATATATATTTGAAATATACATAGCCAACTCTACTTATGTCTATAATTTATTCAACTACATAATTTTTTAGCGTACAAAAAAATAATGTCAAAGACAAAGATATAGAGGCATATTCACAAAAATGGATGTTTTTGTGAATTTGCATACTGAACCACTAGGTTTGTCATCACAAACCTAAATTTGAGCCAACCAAGTCAACATAGACATTGTTAATCCTGCCCAAAAAAATTGAATTCAAACAAGCACGCACGTGCTCTAGGAGCACACACGCACTCTAGCAATGTGCTC
>SNQJ01S0016700.1:184369-194853 GCA_010110895.2 Picea sitchensis
CATCACTTGTCCTGCTAGATTTCACTGCTCAGTCTTCCTCACTGTCTTCCTGCACACATCCGTTCCTCTTTTCTGTTCTTCTACCCCTTGTGATTTCTACACCATTCCCATTTCAATGCACCTTTTTTCTTCTATCCATTTTAGTTGTTGCACTCCACCTCCTTCTTCACACATGCATCACTCTCAACAGCAACAACACCAATCTCTTCTTTGTTCCACATTCTTATACTCCCTATGCATCTTGTACATACTCTATATCTCATGGTTCTGCATCCTTTGCATGTCGAGTGCTCCGCCTGTTCATCATGGAAAATCCTCAGCTTCTCTGTTTGTTCATGCCATTTTTCCATCATCATTGGGTGTCATAATCAAATTCCTTCACCTCACCATCAATTGAGATTATTCATATTCTGTTACAGTCGAGCTCAACTATTCTATTGCATTTACAGGCTCCAACGCTCATCCATTTGTCAATCGCCTCCACGAATAGTCTTTGTTCTACTGGTATATCCCTAGAGACTCTTCACCTTCTCTGTCAATCATGTCGGAGTGTCTTCGAGTCCTCTAGCAGAAACCATCAGTGGTTTCAAGAAGTTGCACTGCAAGGAGAAATATTGGTTCTTTGATCGTGCCCAGATTCACCTGCACCGTTGGATTGGCTCCATGGGATATTGCATTCATTTCATCATTTCGTTCTTTGGCTTTTTGGGATCACCGTGGTGGAGGATTTAAGTTCTCTCCATTTCTCGACCCCCGAAACTCCGAAAAGGAGCTCAACTCCTTCCCCCATATTTTGCCGATGTGACCATAGGCGATGACCATCAGTTAGTTTGAAACTGCATTTTGCAATTTCATATTTTAGGGATTCTCCGTTCAGTCCCTTGACTCCTCCAACCACCGATCCCCGAAATGGGGTTTAGCATGGACTAACACCTTCCTTGATATGACCATGGCCAAGACCAAGCGCTTATCCATAAAGTGTTTTTCGCGATTTCACATTTCGACACTTTAGCATTCCTGTGGTGAAGTGTTCTTGACACCTCCAAGTTCTGGTATCCGAAACTCCAAAATGGAGTCGGTTCAATGGTCTGGTACTCCAGAGTTTCTAATTTCGTTGAATCGCATTTCGCGACTTCAGGTTTCGTGATTTCGGGACTTCTGTGATGTAGTTTCCCGACTCTTGACCTCTCAACCTCCCAGTATCTGAAACTCTGGTGTGGAGTCTTTTATCATTTCATGACTTCGGTTTTCACGATTTCGGTGTTTTTCCCTTTGAGTTTTTCGAGACTCACAATGGTCCCTTTCGGCATTTCGAGGTTCGAAACATCGTGATGGTGGATTTTTTGCTTGCTGTGTAAAACCCCAAAATAGAATGTTCCGATGTGATGTAAACCTGTTAGCGTCACACATGGATTGACATGTATCGAATAGCTGCCACGTGTCACTCTGATTCATGTCTTACATGTGCCTAAAATGTTGAATTAGCTTGACACTTGTCATTGCCTTATTGTTCCATGTGTCCTTAGCTGACGTGGTTTGGTGACATGGTTTGTTGATGTGTCTATTTTGGGATTTCTCATTTCGGCACTTCAGGACTCCTGATGATGAGAGTCTCTGACTTCTGCATCTCTCGATATCTGAAATCCTTGTATGATGTGCCTACTTCTGGAATTTCGATGTTTCACTTTTCAGCACTTCAGGACTCCTGATGATGAGAGTCTTTGACTTCTCCATCTCTCGGTATCCAAAATCTCAATAGTCGAAAACTCCGAAATGAAGTTTGACCAAAACTTCGATATTGCTATTCAATCATCGTTGCGCTGCTAGTCTTCCTTGCCTACTTGTTTGCCATCAAATGAACAAGAATACCTTCGCACTGCATTTGACTCTGTGATAACTCCTCTTGAGCTTACTTTGTTGCTATTTTGCTGTCAATGCATATTCTCATCTTGTCAAGCCATCATCATTGTTGTACTTTCCATCAATCACAAGAAAACACTGCCTGTAAAACATGCCAACAATCTCCCCCTTTGGCATTGATGGCAACAAAGACACCCGTACTAGTTCTTTTCTCCCCCTTTGACATCAATGTCAAAGAAAACACACTCCCCCTGAGCTATTGAATTAATTTTAGGAGGTATCAGATATGAAACCAATACAGGACTCCCCCGAATAGGATGGACTCTCTTAGATGTGAGATGGGATGACACCCAGCTTCTGTCTAAGATATTCAAATGGTGTCTTGGCTAGGGGTTTAGTAAAGATGTCTACAATTTGTTCTGTAGTGGGAATGTCATGGACCTTAACAATCTAATTGGTGACTTTCTCTCTCAGAAAATGATATTTTATGGGCATATGCTTGGTCTTGGAGTGGAATACAGGATTTTTAGACACACTGATGGCACTAGTGTTATCACAATGAATTGGGATCGGTGCAGTGTATTTTACCTCCAAGTCTGCAAGTGTCTGAATCATCCATAATACCTGAGTGCAACAGGTAGCAGTAACAATGTACTCTGCCTCCGTGGTTGATAAAGAAATGGAACCTTTCTTTTTACTAAGCCATGCTACTAAAGAGTCATCCAGGAAGAATGCTCCTCCACTGGTGCTTTTTCTCTCATCAACACAGTTTTTCCAATCTGCATCTGAATAAGCAGTTAACTGAAAATTATGATTTATGGGATACCACAGACCATAAGTCATTATTTCTTTTAAATACCTGAATATCCTTTTGACATCTTGCAAATGACTCTTTTTAGGTGCAGCCTGATATCTTCCTACCATTCCCACAACATGCATTATGTCTAGGCGATATGTTGTGATGTACAACAGGCTACCTATCATTGATCGATATGAGCTTTGATCAACATCAGGTGAATCGTCATCCTTTCTGAATTTACATCCAGCTACCATAGGTGTACCCATAGGTTTAGAATCTTCCATTTGAAACCCTTTCAACATTTCTCTTAGATATTTTTCTTAAGAAATGAACACCCCTTCGGACCTCTGAGTAATTTGCAGACCAAGAAAAAATGACAGTTCTCCTATCATAGACATTTCAAACTCAGACTCCATGGCAGAAGAAAACCATTGTACCAATGAATTCTTATTACATCCAAAGATGATGTCATCTACAAAGACCAATACGATGAGAAAATCATTATCCTCTATTTTAATATACAGATTGTTGTCAGTTGTTCCTCTCTTGAACCCTTTGTCTTTGACATACGTATCCAGTTTGTGATACCAGGCTCGAGGGGCTTGTTTTAACCCATATAAATCTTTCTTTAGCTTGCATACTAATTCAGGGTTATCAGACAGTTTGAAACCCTCTAGTTGTTCCATATAGACTTCTTCACTTAAATCTCCATTTAGAAAGGTTGAATTGACATCCATTTGATAAACTTTAAACCTTTTATGACAAGCATAGGCAAGAAACATTCTGATAGCTTCTAATATTTCTACAGGCACAAATTTTTCATCAAAATCCAGTCCTTCTATCTGAGCATAGCCTTTATAAACTAACCTTGCTTTGTTCCTGACAACTTGTCCTTGCTCATTCAATTTATTCTTAAAGATCCATTTGGAGCCAATGACGTTTTTACCTTCAAGTCTATGAACCATCTCCCATGTATTGTTTTTCTCAATCTAATCAAGTTCATCATTCATTGCTTTAACCCAGTGGTCATCTTTGTTGGCTTCATTGAAATTCTTGGGTTCCAGCATGGATATGAAAGCTATATGAGATTTTTCGGTGGTTTTGATTAGCTTTCTCCTGGTTTGTACACCTTTGTCTTTTTCGCCAATTATCTGACTTGCGGGATGATTCTTTTGAATGATTCTAGAGGAGGAATTTGAAGTTAACTGTTGATTTGAGTCTGTCTGAGTGTCTTTCTCTTCATATGATTCAGAGTATTAATTTTTTGATTCTTGGACCTATTCATCTTCATCTTTAGCTGTGTCGTATGTAGAAGACTCATTCCTATACATCTCTCTTGCTGGGATTCCTTCATCAATTTTTACATCAATACAGTCAACCATTTTATGTAGCCTCTTATTATAGCATCTGTATCCTTTATTATTTGTAGCATACCCCAAGAAGATACCTTCATCAACCCTGTCATCATACTTGCCAAGGTTCTCATCATTATTCTTTATGTAGCATTTACTCCCAAAGACTTTGAAGTGTTTAATTGAGGTAGGTCTCCCAAACCACAGTTCATAATGTGTCTTGTCACTTTGTGGTATGAGGTGGGATTTGTTAAGAACATGGACTGATGTGTGTATTTATTCTACCCAGTAGGTTTGACCAATGTTCTTCTCATTCATCATTGACCTAGCCGTTTCCTACACTGTTCTGCTTTGCCTCTCAACTACTCCATTTTGTTGTGGAGTTCTTGGGATTGTGTATTCTCTCTTGATCCCATATTTGTCACAGAATTCCTTGAATTCACTTGACATAAAATCTCCTCCTCGGTCTGATCTTACTTCCTTTAACCTCTTGCCTATTTGAGTCTCAGTTAAAGCCTTAAATATTTTAAACTTCTCAAAAGCTTCGGATTTTTCCTTGAGAAAGGCAACCCAAGTAAGTATGGAGTAATCATCAATAATCAGCATGAAGTAGATTTCTTTCCCCTTGCCTTCNCCTTTCTCAAATAAAAAAGCTGAAGCATTTGAGAAGGGCAACCCAAGTAAGTCTGGAGTAATCATCAATAATCAACATGAAGTAGTTTTCTTTCCCTGTGCCTTCCTGTGTTGATGGTCCACATAAATCCATATGAACTAGTTGAAGTGGCTTCTCTGTTGAAGTAAAGCTCTTGGACTTAAACTGTGTCTTGTTTAGCTTTCCTACTTGGCAGGGTTTACACATTGAATCTTGGGGCTTTGACATTCTTGGAAGATATTTTACTGCCTTGAGATTTCTGAGTTTGATTAAGTGGTCAAATTTTAGATGCCCAAGTCTCCTATGCCACAACTAGCTTTCATCATATTTTCTTAGATGACATTCTTCTCTATTTTCTTATACATTATTTTCTATCCTTATGCCTTTGGCCACCACTTGTCCTGAGTTTACAGACTTTATCTTGAATTCCTTGGATGTGAACACCACTTCACATCCTCTGTCACACATTTGACTTACACTGATCATATTATGTTTCAGCCCATCTACAAGTAGAACATCTTGGGCTTTTCCTTTTCCATTACTTAAGCTCACCATCCCTTTTCCCTTTATTTTACCTAGAGCATCATTTCCAAAAGTTACGTTTCTCGGTTTGCCTTTACTCAGGGATAGAAAATTTCCTTTGTCTCCCATCATATGTTTGGAGCATCCATTGTCTATATACCAAGGGTCCGTTTTTCTTTGAGCGGACAATACTAATCCACACTTGTCACTTTCCTTCTTCTTCCAAAACTTGACATTTTCAGCAGGGGATTTCGAATCCGGTTCATAGTTTCTTAAACGACATTCAATAGATTTATGTCCATAGTTATGACAGATGTAGCATTCAATCTCACTGTTCAATAGGTCAAACTTATTGTTGTAGCGTTGTCTACTTATTGACTGTTGATTATTTCTTGACCTCCTTAGTTGCATGTTCCTAGACTTAATTTGGCAATTTGTAGTTTGTGAAGGTCTATTACTTGGCTGTATTAATCTTTGTTGTGGGAAGTAATTATTCCTTCAAAATCTTAATTGCTCATGTCTAAGTCTTAAGGAACAATTTATAGGTTTGTGACCAAAATTATAACAGTAGAAGCAATAACCATAGAAAAAATCTTTGTACCTGGAAAGTGGTTGTCTTCTTTGAGAAAATCGATTTCTTCCTTGCTAATGACATCCTTCAGTAGAGAGCGCATTGTTTCTTTATTCTACAGACTCAGTCCTAGCACCTTTTTCTTTACTCATCCTAGGCGATTGATTGTCTTCCTTTGTTCCTATAGGTTTGTTGTTGTCAATGGTTGTACTTTTGACAAACTTGATGGGTTCTTCATTTCCTAGCTTACCACTGCTTGATCCCTCCTCATAACCCAAACCAGTTTTTAGCTTTGGATTCCTTTGCTGATTCAAAATGGTGGCTAATCCTTCTGAGGCTTTGATACTTGACAGATTCTGATTGTACAAGGCTTGAAATTTCTCCATCTTTTTCCTAGTTTTCACTACTTCTTGCTCTAATGCTTCACATATTGCCTTCTTTTATGATAATTGTTGTTTCAGAATGTCTTCGATTTTCTTTGCCTCTTCCAATTCTACTTTTAGTAGGACAAAGTCTTTATCAGGTTCTTTACTGTCTTTCTCGAACTGTATCAACAATTGTCTTTGCTTTCTATTCTTGACTCTTAGTCTGTCAATCTCTTCCAGTGCACTGATAAATTCTCCTTCCATGTCAACCACAACTTCTTCTTCATTAACATCACTCCCTGTGCTGTTATTATCATAGTCCTCTTTGGCCATAAGTATGAAGTCATTTAGTTTATCTTCAATAGATGAATCATTGTCTTCATCATCTAAGGGATCATCATCATTGTTTACGCAAAGACTTTTCTTCTTAAATCTATTCCCTTTAAAGAAATTTATGTGTTTGTACTTCTCCTCATCATCACAAGTCTGATCCTTTCCTTTATGGGGACATTTATTTGCAAAATGACCTATCCTACCATAGTTGAAGTATTTTAAAGGCAATTTACCTTTGTATTTTCTTGATCCCTTCTTCAGTCTCTTCACAAATTTTTCTTCAATTTCATCAAGCTCAGAATCCTCATTGTTGTCTGCCTTAAATGATGCTTCTCTAGAGGTGGGTTTATCTTTAACTATTCGCATTTCATATGCAGACAATGTTCCTAGAAGTTGATCAAACTCCAAGTTTTTTAGATCTTTTAGTTCTTCTATAGTAGAAACATTTGGATTGAACCTATCTAGGAGAGATCTCAAGATTTTTTGAACTAAAGAAGGTTCCTCAATTGTTTCACCAAGTGTTTTCATTGCATTTACCATTTTTTCTACTCTCAGAAAGTATTTTCCAATAGTTTCATCTTCTTTCATCTTCAACTGTTCAAACTGCATTCTATAGATTTGAAGCTTGACATCCTTTACCTTCTCATTACCCTCATAATTGTTAATGAGTTTGTCCCACATTTCTTTTGCAATTCCTAGATGCATAACTTTTACGAATTCTGCTTCTGCAAGCCCACTCAAGATAACATTCATAACCTTAGCATTGAAGCTAAATTCTAGTTTGTCATCCTTATTAGCTAGCACAACTGGCTTTACATAACCATTATCTACCACATCCCAAACATCTGCACCTAAAGGCATTATGTAGGTTCTCATTCTAACTTTCCAAAAGGAAAAGTTTGTTCCACTGAACAGAGGGGCCTTATTGGTTGAATTTCCTTCCTGGCTTGACATGTTTAAGCTCTAGGATCTACCTTTAGATAAAAGGGGCCATCTCTGATATCAATTGTTGGACAACTGAGAGGGGGGATGAATCAATTGTTTACCAAGCTTGAACAATTATACTTATTTTTAATTCTTTACAAAGCATTCAATGAAAATCACAATGATGTAGGGCAATAAGCAATAGCATATTGAGCATCAGTCACACATATGAGATACACAGAGACAGATTTTCTTGAGGAAACCCATACAGGGTAAAAACCTCTTCTTCTTTATATGATAAGTAATATTTACAGTCTTTACATTATAATACATATGAGCACCAACTCATAATGATGTTGCTACCTCTGTTTTGCAAGCTGCTACTTGCTGAAAGCACCAACTCTCTATTTTCTCTAGCACCAACTAGAAGGAAGCTAAAACTCCCTGTGTTCAAGCACCCACTTGAACCTCTAAGGACACCAGTCCTCCCTAGAACCTCCCTTCCACCCTAGATTATGAATATGAATTACTGGAACTTATTACAGTGATATAGTGTTCAACAACAGCTTACCAGTCTCATCACTCATCCTTCTAGATTTCGCTGCTCAGTCTTCCTCACTGTCTTCCTACACGCATCCATTCCTCTTTTTTGTTCTTCTACCCCTTGTGCTTTCTACACCATTCCCATTTCAATGCACCTTTTGTCTTCTATCCATTTTAGCTGTTGCACTCCACCTCCTTCTTCACACATGCATCACTCTCAACAGCAACAACACCAATCTCTTCTTTGTTCCACATTCTTATACTCCCTGTGCATCTTGTGCATGCTCTGTATCTCATGGTTCTGCATCCTCTGCATGTCGAGTGATCTACCTATTCATCATGGAAACTCTTCATCTTCTCTATTTGTTCATGCCATTTGTCCATCGTCACTGGGTGTCATAATCAAATTCCTTCGCCTCACCATCAGTTGAGATTCTTCATCTTATGTTACAGTTGAGCTCAACTATTATGTTGTAGTTACAGGCTCCAACGCTCATCCAGCTGTCAATCAACTCCACGAACAGTCTTTGTTCTATTGGCAGGTCCCTAGAGACTCTTCACCTTCTCTGTCAATCACGCTAGAGTGTCTACGAATCCTCTAGAAGAAACCATCAGTGGTTTCAGGCAGTTGCACTGCGAGGAGCAATATTAGTTCTTTGATCGTGCCCAGATTCACCTGCACCGTTGGATTGGCTCCATGGGATATTACATTCATTTCGGAATTTCGGTCTTCGAAATTTTAGAATCATCGTGGTGGAGGATTTAAGTTCTCTCCATTTCTTGACCCCTGAAACTCCGAAAAGGAGCTCAACTCCTTCCCCCATATTCCGCCGATGTGACCACAGGTGGTGACCATCGGTTAGTTCAAAACTGCATTTCACAATTTTGTATTTCGAGGATTCTCTAGTTAGTCCCTTGACTCCTCCAACTCCCGATCCCCGAAATGGGGTTTAGCATGGACTAGCACCTTCCTCAATATGACCATGGCCAAGACCAAGCGCTTATCCATAAAGTGTTTTTCGCGATTTCGCATTTTGGCACTTTAGCATTCCTATGGTGAAGTGTTCTTGACACCTCCAAGTTCTGGTATCTAAAACTCCAAAATGGAGTCAGGTCAACAATCTGGTACTCCAGAGTTTCTAATTTCGGTGAATCGCATTTCATGACTTCGGGTTTCACGATTTTGGGACTCCTGTGATGTAGTGTCCTGACTCTTGACCTCTCAACCTCTCGGTATCCGAAACTCCGGTGTGGAGTCTTTTATCATTTTACAACTTCAGGTTTCGCGATTTCGTTGTTTTTCCCTTCAAGTTTTTTGAGACTCACAATGGTCCCTTTATGCAATTCGGATTTCGACACATCATGATGGTGGAGTTTTTGCTTGCTGTGTAAAACCCTGAAATAGAAAGTTTCGATGTGATGTAAACCTGTTGGCGTCACACATGGATTGACACGTGTCGAATAGCTGCCATGTGTCACTCTGATTCATGTCTTACATGTGCCTGAAATGTTGAATCAACTTGACACTTGTCATTGCCTGATTGTGCCACGTGTCCTTAGCTAACGTGGTATGGTGACGTCGTTTGTTGATGTGTCTGTTTCGGGATTTCTCATTTCAGCACTTCGAGACTCCTGATGATGAGAGTCTCTGACTTCTCCATCTCTCGATATCCGAAATCCCAATATGATGTGCCTACTTCTGGAATTTCGGCATTTCATTTTTCGGCACTTCGGGACTCTTGATGATGAGAGTCTCTGACTTCTCTATCTCCTGGTATCCGAAATCCCAGTAGTCGAAAACTCCAAAATGAAGTTTGACCAAAACTTCAATCTTGCTATTCAATCATCGTTGTGTTGTTGGTCTTCCTTGCCTGCTTGTTTGCCATCAAATTAACAAGCATACCTTTGCACTACGTCCGACTATGTGCTAACTCCTCCTGAGCTTACTTTGTTCCTATTTTGTTTTCGATGCATACTCTCATCTTGTCAAGCCATCAAATCTGTTGTACTTGCCATCAATGACAAGCAAACACTGCCTGTAAAACAGGCCAACAGATATATATAAATAGATTAATGGGGGATAGAAAGTGTGTGTGAGAGAATGTTTGAGGAAGAGAGAGGTAGAAAAATAGGGGAGGTAGAGAGAGGTAGAAAAAGGATGGGGGTAGAGAGTGAGTGTGTTCAAGTGTGGGAGGGAGAGAGAGGAATACATAAAGGGGGGATATAAAATGTGTGTGTGAGAGTGTGGGAGGGAGACAGAGGAAGACATAGAGGGGGGATAGAAAGTGTGTGTGAAAGAGTGTGGGAGGGAGAGAAAGGAAGACAAAGAGGGGAGGTAGAGATTTAGTGTGTTAGAGTGTGGGAGGTAGAGAGAGGAATAAATATAGGGGGGGTAGAAAGTGTGTGTGAGAGGGAGAGAGAGAAAGGAATATTAAGGAAATAGAGAGTTTGTGTGAGAGTGTGAGAGGGAGATAGAGGAAAATAAAGAGTGGGGTAGAGAGAGAGGTAAATGTAGGAGAGAGGGGTATATGTATGAGAGATAGAGGAGAGATAGTGGCATGGG
>SNQJ01S0016700.1:199092-220308 GCA_010110895.2 Picea sitchensis
GCTCCTAGAGCACATGCATGCTTGTTTGAATTCATTTTTTTTGGGTGGGATTGACAATGTCTATGTTGACTTGGTTGGCTCAGATTTAGGTTCATGATGACAAACCTAGTGGTTCAGTTTGCAAATTCATAAAAACATCCATTTTTTTGAATACGCCTCTATATCTTTGTCTTTGACATTATTTTTTTGTAGGCTAAAAAATTATGTAGTTGAATAAATTATAGACATAAGTAGAGTTGGCTATGTATATTTCAAATATATATTTTTTTTAATTATAATTGTTTACTATTTTTAATCTATTTTTGTCTTCACATATGTCAAAATCCTAGAATACATACCTCTCTAATTTCTACTAAAAAATTTTATCGGCTTAACCATTTCTCAAATGAGTTATATGAAGCACTAGAGGAGATCGATACCTACAATCTAAAAAAAAAATGTTTTGATCATGTTAAGACCTTTTTAGCTTGCACGGACAAAAGATGTTAAAATTTCAATCATATGTTGAATTTGATAATTTAAAACAAATATAAAACAAATATAAAACAAATATTAGAAATTTCCAAAAAATACACGAAACAAGAAAAATGGGTTCTCTACAAGTATACAGGTTTCTGGAAAAAAAATCCCATCGTTAAGACACTCAACACCTACATGAACGAAAACATATACCTTATATTTTGTTGGAAAAATAAGATACCACTATTAGAAAAAAATAAATTTGACCTAGTTATCCACAATGTCTATGAATAAAAGTTTTATATTGGGAAAGCTAATTCACTTTTCTACATTTCATATTATTACACCATATTCAAACTCATTGTAAAAGTAACTTGAATAATCCATCCAATTTAACAAATTGTTGTTTTTTCAGGTTTGCATTGCCAATAACACCTCATGAGAGACCATCATTAGCTTTCACTCACCCTAATGTATTCCATGTATCTTTATTTAAAAATTATGTACATGATTCTGAGCATGTCATTTATTGGCTTATGATTTACATGGATCTAGAAGGCGATTTTTAGGTAGAGGCATTCAGTATCTTAAATTAGAAAGTAAATGTTCTCTGGAACAAATCTATCACGCCAGTAAAGATCCATTTGAACTAATACAGCCTCGAGGATGCAACTTGGGAGATAGAAGATGTAATTCAGGATGCATACCCATATCTATTTTGAATTTTTGATGTAAATATTGTATATCTATGAATTCCTATAAGGTGACATGTAGTGAGGACCTTGTATTTTACTTCTTGCAACTGATATTTTTTATTTAGTAAGTGGAACTCTAGGAAAATTTGGTAGGAAACCTAAACTTATTTTTAAGAATCAATATAAAACTTACAAGTACTTGAGTTATATATCTTTTAGTTACAAAAAAAATGATGTTAAATAATATCTAATGTTTAAAATGGAAATTATGTTTCCATTATGGGATCCTATTTTTGTTGTGCTCATATAATTGCAATAAGATATTAATTCTCTATTTTTGATATATCTAATTTTCATCACTTTTCTCATATGTTTCTCAAAGATGTTCAAAGTAAATATGGTTTAACCTTTATATAGGTCATTATATTTGTATATTATTGTTTACATTAGTTCAATTACGAGGTAGATAGTAACAAAGTTTCATATATTTTCAATAAATAATAAATAAAAATAAACATGTAGACTTTTAGTCACATGAAGACATACATAGAATGGAAGGATTTACATGGGAAAAATTGTGTAAAGTTAGAATAAAACCCATGGAACAAAGGTGCACAAATAACTTATCTTATTTTTGTAGATCTCAAATGAATTCATGACATTGCTTTATCAAGTCCAACACATTGTTTATACATTTAGTATAATTCATGACATTGCTTTATCAAGTCCAACACATTGTTTATACATTTAGTATCAACAATAGACACATTGTTTATACATTTAGTATCGATCGACTTGGTTTAGATAAAAACAAGGGGAATTGATGAGCAACAAGTCCCTGCCAAAATGAGATAGCAGTGTAATAGTTAACAATAAGATTTCGAGTGGATTAGCATGAGCTATCTGTATTCATGAAGAGAAGATGAAAAATGAATGCTCTCACCCATCAAGATTAATTGTTTATCCATGAATATTAATTGTTTAATAGCTAGAAACAATCTTTAATATTTACTTGCATGGAGTTATTGCTTATACCAATGTGAAGGGTGAGTGAAGATTTGAGTTCATTCTGGTGGTGAAATCAAATGGAAGTATCGCTAATACGAATAACGATGTCTCTATTTGTGCAATCAGTTTATTTGATTTACCATTAACTTGGACAAGCAAAACATGTATTCTCTTGTTTCACTTTCAAGTTAAGCTTCAAATCAACAAAGCTACTTGGAATCTTTCCTTCCAATGAATTATGAGAAAGGCCAAGACCTCCATCTTTCCAAAAATGTTTAGGATTTTTCCGGTAAGTTGGTTATTCTCCAAGCTCAAATCAATTAAAGAACCAAGAAAACAAAGTGAACCAGGAATCACACATGTGAGCTTGTTTTCATCTAAATACAATTTCTTCAAGTTAGAGCAGAAGCCCAATTCCTTTGGAAAACTTCCACTTATCTGAGTGTGAGAAATCAAAAGGTTTTGAATCTTGGCATATCTTCCAATGTGAGGAGGTACTGATCCATTGGAAAAATTGCTCAAAATATCCACGATAGATGAGGAATCCCCCACAGTCCATTTGAAACAGTTTTTATCGAGTGGTTATTTTGCACTCTAATTCTAATTAGGCTTGTGTAGGATCCATAGTCATCTCGAAGATTTCCATAGTGGACACTTGTTGAACATGCGTTCTTGTTTGATTGTTGAGTAATCAACATCTTGGCACTCACATATTGGCTTTTCATATTCGTTCTTGTTCAATTGTCGAGTAATCAACATCTTGGCACTCACATCTAGGCTCTACATATTCGAAAAAAGAGTAACCATCAACGCCAAGGATGATTTTAAGGATGGAAATTTATTTTAAAATGTAAACACCTTGGCGAATCTTACTAATCCTTCATATTCCAACAATAAATGTTTGGTGATATTTTTATAAAATATTCAAATTTATAAGGATTGTATATAGTTTGTATAAAATTTTGGCGATTTTTAAGCTAAAACAATTTTATCCTATAGAATTTGGGTGAATCATTTTTAGAATATAGAATATTTTTTTGGGAAAAACCATGGAAAATTAGCCCACGAGCGAAATTTAGCCCCTAAAATCATCCATGTTCAATGCAACAGGCACATGGTAAATTTTTTAAACATTTTCAAAATAATTAATATGAAAGAGTCAACGTGTGGCGTAAGTCTTCCACATATCTAACAATATTTATGTATAATATCCACTTCCATATCTTCATTTCTTGACACACCTATCTGTCATCAGTAACACGTCTCTCTACATCTGATTGCACATGTTAAACTGAACAAAACACTATTGTAACAAACAACAATCATGTATGAGATGTGTATTAAGCAGAGAAAATTGTTTCATCTTAATAATTTCAACAAGATGTAGAAATTACTTTGACCAGAAGTCATGGCAATATGTGTTAAGCGTATTGAAGGCCTCGAGTATTCAAAATTCATGAAGTGCGTGCATGAATATCTATATTGGAAATCACGCGGTTAAGTGTGCGATAAGTGATGTGTAACGTATCCAGTATGATCTCGATTCTATTTTCATCTTAAAAATATTATAGAATTGTGAAGAAACTCACTCAAATATAAAGATTGTTTACTACATAAATAATCTATTCAAATACACGCTTAAGGAATTACAAAATTCATGAGCGCACAGTAAAATTGGTTCTCATTTAAAGGACCTAGTATATACAATATGGATTAATTAGTAATCAATATGGGTGTTTTTCTTGATCCATCCACTTTTCCCTTGCTTGAAGGGAGGGCGTGAACTGTCTATGCAGTGGATGTCTGCCTTTGCATACAATATGTATTAATTAGTAATCAATATGGGTGTTTTTCTTGACTCCACAATTTATTTTTGAAACAACAATTTGATTTTGAAACAACGGTTAACACTTAGCATTTATAAAGAGTGCAGTTAACACTTAACATTTAACAAACTTGTATACATGTATAACACTAGTGAAATCATGCCTGACACTTATGATGAGTAAAGGAACATGGTCTAGATGCCTGACACTTATGATGAGTAAAAGAATATTGACTAGATGCATGCCTGACACTTATGATAAGTAAAGTATGATGAGTAAAGGAACATGGACGAGATGCAGCAACTCCATTGCTTCCCTTTCCTCATATTTATTGCTCTTCAACAACTCCATCTCTAACCTTTCCTCATATTTATTGTTCTTCATATAACTAATTTTTTTTATTTAACCTGAATCTGGCTTGCAAGTTGAGTTTTATACACCTGTATATTTAATTTAACGTGAATCTGGCTTACACGTTGAGCTCTATACACACCTGTTTATTTAATGACATTTCTAAATCTCAACATAATTTAACTTAACGTGAATCTAGCTTGCATGTTGAGATCTATACACCTGTTTATTTAATGATATTTCTAAATCTCAACACAAGGAAGGGACTTTCTTCCTTTGCATTATCTACATGGACCTTAGCTAGGGAAGGGAGTCATTTTTTTTATTATACATGAGTTATCTTACTACATGTATCGCTTTCGTACGCAGAAATGAAAATTCTTGAAACAAATGAAACAAACCAGGATTGACAAAAGCCTTCTCAAGTGATGGGTGTCCATCTGATTTTGCATGGGAAGTACATGGAAATCATGGACTTGTCTCTTTAATTTCATGGAAACATATGACCAGAATGGAACTTCGAGAAAGAAGCAATTCACTTTCATGCATCCAAACACCAGTAGAATAAAGGATTTGGAAGTATTTTGAATTCAAAAACCAACCAAAGCACAGACCAGAAACGAGACAATCACATTTTTTGTGACATGAGAGAGCTTGGCAATGTCAGTGCTAGTATCAGTGGAAGGAAGGCCATTGGGGATGACGACAGAGCGGATCATCACATGGTTACTCAAACTGGACTTTTTAGCGTCTGCTATGCAAGAGTGGTTGTAGTCTCTGTTCACAAAACTGATAAAGAATCCCTCATCCACAAGCTTCAAGGCCACCTGCATTCAAAAAAGTGATAAGAAATCAATATTGTCTTATACATTTGTTTATCTTTATGGCAGAGAATTATATTATATACAAGGTGCATAAACCCAGGAAAGGACCAAATAGGCACAGTGAAAATAGGCTAAAAAAGATACCTCCCAATAGAGGCCCATGACCCTAGACGATACAACTCACCAGCCTCATTAGAGGAAAGGATATCACCATAAATGGGAGGTACCAACAACGACAAGAACATCAATGAAAGAGAATAAAGAATTGGAAACAAGAACAACGATGAAGAAAATTGCTTGCCAAAAGGACAAGAGATGAAGAGGAAGCTCGAACCTGATCCCCACAAAAGTAGATCAAGGAGGCAACCTGATTCCCGATAAGATTAGATAAATCGGGTCAGTTGATCCTAAAAGGGAAAGGAACCTAGCTAAACTCGAGATAAAATATGGAACTACCCTAATGTGCAAGAAGCCAGAACAGGTCTAGGAACACCTGGTAAAGAAGTTGGAACAGGCTAACCACTTAATGATCCAACAACTGACCTAGTTTCAGTCACAACAGTAATATGTAATTCCCGTAAGAGGTTTAGGTTTGTAATCGATTTAGATTTATGTTTCATTTTAATATTTATCACTTAGTTATGGTCTCCCATATCATTAGCAGAACCAAATGTTTTTCATTCTAATGAAATTAAAAGGAATGAGAACAGCTTATATACAACAACATTTGCAGAGCATCAACTTCAAAATTGAATTCCTACAAAACGTTGATCAATATGAAATCTCTGAATTTTAATTTTAACTCCTTTGATTTTTTTCTCAATTCAACAATGTTTGCATTTTTTTCGTCTTCCATTTATTCTAGATCTACATACAAACATGATTGAAATTGTCGCTTACATAAATACAATCAATTCCCTTATCTAGAAAAACTTTCAATCCGCGAATAAGGGCCCAATATTTAGAAACATTATGTTTTGATCTTAGAGATCAACCTGATTTTTGTAGGATATGGTCCACATTTAGAAAATTTAGAGTCATTTATCTGCTCTTCAGTGGCCAATAATTGGAATCGATCTAGGGACAAGAATATCACAGGTTCATTTCCTGCAACATCCTTCCTCCATATCAATGATATAAGGTTGCTTGAGATCCATTATTCCTCAACACATTCTTTGCCCTAAATGGTCATGTAGTTGGAAGAAGGAAAATGAAGAAGTCAGACATTCGAATTTGAAGAAGGAAAGCATAGGTGAGATCATGTGAATGAAATGATGAACTTGTTGAGTGTTTCATAATAAATTGACTTACAATGATTATGTGTTGATGCGGGGATACAAATTGATTGTGGATAATTGTAGAGAAAATGCAAGATAGATGATAGAAATCCAAGGGCGTTGAGGCTTCAACAATAGAGGAGGGCATGAATTCTATCTCAACAATCCTTACTAGTGATGCCATGTCTTACAACACATCCAACCATGCATTATGGATGAAGGACTAGGGCATTGAGGCTTCAACAATAGAGGTGGGAGTGCATTCCGTCTCAACAATCCCATCCAGCGATGCCATCTCCTACAACACATCCAACTAGCCATACCAGTCAGCAGGACCCCCAGCAAGCATAGTTGACAAAAATCCTGGAAAAGGCTAGACGTTTCAAGAGACGAGCACTTCAGTAGGAGAAGTAGGGATGAAACAACATTCACTGTAAAGCTGATTAATTATAGTTCTTGCGAGGTACATGAAAGTGACCGGGTGGAGGTGAAGCTACATGCAAGTGACTAAGTAAGTGACCAGGTGGAGGTGAAGTTACATGCAAGTGACTAAGTAAGTGACCAGGTGGAGGTGAAGGGCAGGGGACACTTGATAGAGGAACCAAAGCGACTTCCCATATGTTATGTTTCATGAGATCTTAGCATTTAATGTTTTGAAATAATGCTAATGTGAACATTAGCATTAATTCAAATTGCTTGCTCCATATTCAATTTTCCTTCAATTTGCTCTCTAGTTGCCTAAGTTTGAAGCTCGATTGCCTAGATATGAGGCCAAATAAGGCCTCAAACTAAAAACTTAGGACAAAATCTTAAAATCTAGTTGAATAATTGTATGAGACGGTTAAAAATTTGGGTTAGGTGGTTGGTTTCCATGCCATACTAATAAAAACATTCAAAACTGATTACTAATACTCCCTAGCCCAAAGGGCAGGGACTAACAAGAGAGTACAATGATTCACATGGTATCACTAAATTCTCAAGTATGTTCTATAAATACATTCTACAAATACGTTCTACCTATTTATAGACAGAGGGACATTTGATCAAATTAACCTTGATCATGGGTTAGGGGATTGGTTGACATAGTCAACCGTGATCCCTCACTAATACATTTGAGGTTATTTTTTGAAATGGAATCAACTTACAAATGTCAAATACATGTCAAACATGACTATCAGGAATGTGAGATATGTGTTGTGTTAGTGGAATTGAGTATTCAACATTTATTATGTCAAATACATGTTGATAACTCAATCGTATCCACACTAAATTTTTAAATTTAATATTCAAATATGTTGGTTAACCACCATTATCTCAACATGTAATCAATGTTAGGGATGTTAAATTAACATGGAAATCCATGGTCTCTAAAAATATTGAAGGACTAGAAATTTAGTAACTAACATTAGGACGATGTTCAACTAATGTCTATTCAATGTCTAAGCATTCTATGTGAGATAATTCTTAACTTGTCACATGGCAGGTTCCATGTCGGTAAAAGGTTAATGTGTAACATGCCATGTGGTAATTCCTATGTTGATGTGGAACATTAGTGTGCACTCCCCAAGGACCATGCACCCACAACAATACCCAACTATTAAGAAAGTGTTCCCATTGTTTCCAATAGATTTAGTTAGCATTTACTTGATGTGTGAGCAATTACTTAGTTTGATGCACCTTTCTATCCTTTTGGGTGCATGCATTATATTTTATTATTATTTACCTCACCCATTGGGTTGTGTGCATCATTGTGTGGACCCATTGTAAACATACATAAGGCCATTCACTAAGATGAATAAGATTAAGTCTTTTTCTTTGAGGCTCTTCATTTTATATGTCCTTTCTATCTTGTTTCTGGGTTATATTACTTCGATAAATGTGCCTCCCTCTTTAAACTAAGGTTTTTACTTTAATAGGTCACACATTTCATCAATTGTGCCTCCTATACTTGATGATGCATAGAGATAGAGTTATTTTTCATCTAAAAAAGTATTAAAATATAAGGAGCAAGTAGAAGTTGTCTATGTTTGGCATGGATTATGTGCATGTTTGAAATAATGTTTTTTTTCATGATATGTCAATAAGGGCATTAGGAATTAAGGGGTATGAAGGGTGATTGAAATAACCAAAAAAACATGTTTTTAAGGGAAATAATGGATGTTGGCTTGTTCTATGGAAAGGTTTTGACAATGGCTATAATGGATGTGTTATTGTGAAGGGGGAACAAGGGGACTAGAGAATGTCACCAAGAGAGTAATGTATGTCGAGCGAAGGAGATATTGAAGGAGGGTTGGGATTGTGGATGATCGAGAACATGCAGGATTTGACTATAGGATATTTTTTGTGCAATGGATAATGAAGAGAGAAAGGAATTTATGTAGGATAACTATTTGGATTGCAAATTTATAGGGACACCTGTTTTTAGTTGAGGTAAGTTCATATGATGTGGTTTATTTTAATAGTTTATGAGTATAATGGATAATATCATATAATGAATTGTAGTGATGTTGGTATGGAATTTTGAAGTGTAAGTTACAACAATTAATGGGGGAAGCATCAAATTCAACAATGTCTCAAAAAGACCTTATGTCAAATGTGATGGTATTATGTTTATTGACCAGAAGATGAATATCTTCATGTCGTATGCAACCATGATGATAAAGAGAAGGGTGAGTTTTGGATGATAGAAAAATATGAGTTAAAAGGTCTTGGGACGTGAGGTTGTTTGGCTACAATTGTTGAGGATGATTGTGGCTAGTTGGCTTTTTACTCTACAATTGTGAGTAAATAGAAGACTAAAATAATTTCATTTTGTTGTGAGAAGGAAGGGTCTCTTACGGTAAGGATAGGAACATGTACTATTTATGGCTAAGAAGAAGGATTAGGGGATGTAATGTGGTCTATAAAATATTTTTGTAGTTTCAGAGTGTTCTAGTAACTGGTCATTGTTATCACTTTAAAAATTCTTACTAGTGACATTTTCAACAATCTTACTAAAACATGTCAATATTTGCATACATAACCACCATTTTCATCCCCTTTTCCAACATCTTATGACCTAAAAATCACTGAAAAAATCGAAATTAGAACCTAAAATTGACCAAAAAGTGTCATTGTAGATATTACCCCATTAATTCCACTCAAACAACATGGATAATACCCCCAAAAGTTGCATTCCACCAAAAACCTAATTTTGACTATTTTCGAGCCATATTTGCCAAAATGTGATTTTAGTTATATGTGGACCATCCTAAACCATAATTGTTATCTTTAATCTCGATTTGTTTATATTTAGCCATTATTTTGAAGACCATGTAAACTGGGGTTTAACCACTCTTTTCCCTATAAATAAAGCATTTGAGGTCTCTCCACTCATCCAATATAGCAAGTAGTGTTATGCTCCTAAAATATCACTAGAAATATTGAGTACATCTTCCTCTTGATAACATGTTTATTTTCCAAGTACCCTTCTTATTCACTAAGAAGGTGTTATGGGATTTTTTCCTTTGACCTTGGGTCATGTCATAGTAGAGCGAGACAATATGTAAAAGACAAAATGTACCCTGGCATACAACAATTTTGTAAGAAACTAACTAGTTTGAGGAGAGAATGAGTGGCCTCACACCTTCTATCCTACGTTTGATGTCAATCCTCGCTCTCCACCTTTGATTTTTCTTCTGATCTCTACTATTATCGACCTGCAAAAGAACACCAAGTCTATGCTACAACAAGGTAGTTATGAATTCAAAGCATACATGTAATGTGAAAAGATTCAAGTATATGAAGAAAAAGGGAATACATCAATAGATTGAATCAATTTACACATATATGGAGGGAAAGAGAACTCTTTTATTGAAAAAAATATAAGTAGGTAGTTAAAACTTGACTCTAACCATTGACATTGCCTCAAATCCAACTGCCTAGGTTCATTCAGTGGTCCTTCAAGCATTAAATCAACATGATGGATATTACTCAAATGACTCAAAAGGGATAGTATCACACCCTAATACCACATATAGGAGAGGAGGGAATGTTGGAAAACAAGTTCCATATCAGGGGGATGTTACTTAGAGGATCAAGTAAAAGATGGAATCTTGCAAATTCATTGTCATAATCTTGCACCTAGGTTGTCCTCCTCATCCATACCCTCAAAGGTGCATTTATACCATCATCAATGGGTTTATTTGGTTGAATTCCATTTTGTAGGAGACAGGGGAATTTTGGGAACAATCCCAATCGAAAAATCCACCCAAAAATGTGGAATATTTTATTTTTTTCATATTTTTTTAGGGCATCAACGAGTTGTAAACTAGAAAGGCATGGACATCCATGGTTTGAAAACTAGTGACCTGTGGATGGAAACACAAAAAAATTATTTTAGATGTGTTTGATGAAGGAGAATGTGATTTAATTATGCAAGATAGAGAAAAGGGCTAAGCCATCTCACAAATGAAATTGATGTGGAAAATTGTGGTATAAGAGGAGGGAGTCATCAATGCACCAAGGAAGGAAAGGGCCCATCCTGAGGAGGTCATTTGGAGCCCATAATATTCATAAATATCACTCAGTATCTGTTTTATTGGCCGATTCATTCATAATAGATGATTCTTTACATTATTTTTAAACTTCTTGCATGCTTAATTCATTTCTTTCCTTATTATGTTCTTCTTGCATGACTAAGTTAGGGTTTTAAAATTGTAAAGTTATCTTAGGGTTTATGGTTTATATATCTAAAATTCACTTTGTATATACATAAAAAAACTATTAAGTTAGTGTAATTTGATCACACTACGTCCTAAATTATACACAACAGATTGGAAACTCTATGGGGGAAAAGAGCCATTTCTTCTTCCCTAGTTGTGGGTGTGTGTGGCCTACTCACCCCCTTCACTTGAAGGATTTATTGACAAGTGCACCAATACTGAAGATTGTTTATCCAAAGGAGGATTTCATTGTGTTCATTATTGCATGCAAGGAAGGGATTGGTGGAGTCCTTACACAAAATGGGTGTGTGATAAGTTATGAGTCAAGGAAGTTGAAAGAGCATGAGAGGAACTATTCCACACATGAATTAGAGTTGAAAACCATAATTCATGATTTAAGTATGTGGAGGAATTATCTCATGGGACATTGTTTTGAGTTGAGGATAGAACATAGTGGTTTGATATATTTGTTTGGACAACCAACATTAAATGGCTAGAATTTGTTAGTGAGTATGAATTTGATATAAATCATATAAAAAGAAAAGAGAAAAAATTAATTGATGCACTCAGTATGAGAGTGCATTAGATGCATTATATATCCATAAGCATGTATTTTCATATTTAAAAATCAAAATTTTAGAAGCTGTAAGTTTATATCAGTGTTATTTCTAAGCAAAGGAAACATTGCATCAAGACAATTTGTAGAAAAAAATTAAGGATTATGAGAAGATAGAGGATGGATTCCACGTGTATAAGGGAAATATATATGTGCCTAATTCTTAATATATAAAAAATATAGTGCTAAGATAAATGCACCATATCACAACAATGGGTATCAAGCATTGCAACATACCCTGCCACCCATAGGCTAGGCTACACTACCTCAAGCCCGCTCTCAGAAATCCTTCTCTTACAGATACCTTTCAATTAATAAATATGCACAAAATAAAGGAGATAAACGACATGCATAACATTAACCAACAAGCATGCATACTCTAAACATATCGAATTCAACGATAAGTAAATAGACATAAGAAATAATTAATACACAGGTAAATAATACCATAACAGAGAGCACTTATATTTTATAGAAGAGAACAACTGACTGGCTGCGGACCAAGGACATTCCACCTAACCGTAGACACTATTTTTCCAAGTCTCAATATCAATGTCATCTCGAGCCAGGGCTATGAATCCACAAGGACAGTTCTAGAGTGTTACTCCTCTTCCCAAACCAATCAACACTCAATCTCTCACAAGTTTCTCAGCACCCACAACAATCCAAGTATCCACCTCTCTTCTACCCAGCTTGCAATACCCAAGAGAATGGACCCCCACACTTCTCTTCTACATAGTCTCTCAGGAATTCCTTCTCCTTCCAGGGCTCCAATGCAACTGATCCAGAATATCCATCTTGGGACTCTCAGGACTCGCTTTTGTAAGAAAATATGGACGCAGGCCATGCATCTCAGACATGTCGGCCTCAAATCATGGCTGAACTACACTAGAAAAATCTACATCCAACAATACCATGGCTTCTATTCATCAGTTCATCTTCCTTTTCCAAGGTAAGACACGGATGAGGAAAGGTGAGTGGGTGAAAACAATGAATGGAGTGAAGTCTCCACAAATGGTGAGAACAAAGAACCTTTGTGTGAATGAATTTGTGAGGAAATATTGAAGTGAACAACAACAACATGAGAATGAGGACGGGAGTGACAGAGAGAAATAACCCCCCCAATAGGTTAGGGGAGGGTTTATGTAATTCATGGGGATCAAGAACCTCTTGGCCTTCCCCCAAGAATATCATGTAACTATTATTCTCCATTAAGAAAAATTGAGAATAAAATAAAAAATAAAATGCTTAGCCCCTCAAGCCCCTTAGGCCCATATAAATCTAGTCCATGTTCGTCTAGAATCCAACGATGTATTTATTATTAATAATGATCAAAACATTACATTTCTCGGGCACACTATCCTTTTAATAATTGTTTGGGCACTCTGGCCTCTCAATAATGTAACAATACATTATTTAATATGGGGCTCAAAATTTGGGGTGTTACATACCCTCCCCCTTATTTTGACATTGTCCTCAATGCATATACAAACAATAATCAAAATTCCAAAATTTATTGAAAAAGCTACGGGTACTCTGCCCGAATGGAATCTTCCTGCTCCTAGGTAGCATCTTCATGACCATAGTAGGTCCAATGACTTTTACCACCTCTATAACTTGATTCCATAGAATTTTTATTTTTTTGTCCAATATTCACATAGGTTGGACCTAAAAGTCTCCCTCTGTCTCTACCTGAATCAGATGTGAATCAATAACATTATTAGGACCATGTACATATTTCTTTAGCAAGTAGATATGAAATAAATTGTGCACATTCATGGAAGCAGGCAATGCAAGCATGTATGCAACTGCCCCTATTCTGTCCAATATCTCAAATGGACCACAGAATATGGCTTCCAACTTTGTACAAATACCCAACTTCAAAGAGCTCTTCTTGGGTTTCACTTTCAAAAGAACATGCTCCCCCACTTGAAATTCTCTTGCTGTCTTATTCGTGTTGGCATAAAAATTTTGTCTATCCCGAGTTGCCTTTAAATTCTACTTAATCTTAACCATCTATTCTTCCAATTCCTTGAGAAACGCTGGCCCAAGTACCACTCTATCTATTGGGTTGTCCCATCTTACTGGAGTACTGAATTTTGTAGCATACAAGGCTTCAAATGGTATCATATTCAATGAAGCTTGATACCCATTATTATAGGAAAACTCAACCAAGTGCAAATAATCTTCACAGTTAGATGGCTTATCCATCACATACATTCTCAGCATGTCTTCGATTACTCGATTGACCCTCTTTTTCTTCCCATATGACTGTGGATGGTATGTTGTGATAAAGTTCATATTTGTACTAGATCCTTTAAATAATCCCTTCCATAAATTCAAAGTAAACTTCATGTCTCTGTCCGAGACAATTTTCCTAGGTATCCCATGCAACCTAGCAATCTCCCTCATGTAAATTTATGCAATATTAGTTGTTGTATGAGTTGTTTTTACATGAACAAAATGAGCATCCTTTGTCAATTTATCAACCACTAGATTTCTTGGGAAATTTAGTTATAAAATCAATGTTTATCACTTCACATTTCTTCTCTAGAATTGGTAATGGTTGTAGAAAACCCATTGGGTGTCTATGTTCAACCTTCACTCTTTGACATTCCATATGTCTGGCGATGTAATCAACAACATCCTTTTTCATCCCCCGCCAAAATAATTTTCTTCTTACTATTGTAATTGTTTTCTAATAACTGGGATGTCCAACATATGAAAAATTATGCATTTCCTTTAATACCAAATTCCTAAGTTCTCCAGAACTAGGAACATAAATTTTATTTTTATGCATAAGTAATCCATCTTCCTTCATCTCATACTCTTTCATTTTTTGTTGTACATCTCCCTGCTGTAAGCTTTCCCTTACCTATAGGTAATGTTGGTCTGTAACAAAAACATCTAAAATTATTCTCTTAAGTATGACAGATGCATACTGACAGTTGTAGCATGCATGATATGTACTCTTATACTAAGTGCATCAACAACTTTATTTTATTTTCCTTTGATATGCTTGATATCAAAGTTGTATTCACTTAAAAATTCTAGCCATCCTGTTTGTCTGGAATTCAAAGTTGGTTGTTCAAAAAGATACTTCAGACCATTATGGTTTGTTCTTAATTCAAATCTCTTCCCCATGAGATAATGCCTCCACATCTTCAATGCGTGAACAATGGAAAAAAACTCCAAGTCATGTGTGGCATAGTTCCTCTCATGTTCCTTAATATTTCTAGACTCATAACTAATGGCATGTCCATTTTGAGTGAGGAATCCACCAAGTTGTTCCTTACATGCATCTGTACATACCACAAAATTTTCATTTGGGTCAACAATATTTAACATAGGTGCACTAATGAGTAACTCCTTCAACAAGTTAAAGTTCTCTTCACATTCAGATGTCCATTCAAATTTCATTCTCTTCTTTGAAAAGACACGATGGGATGATAAATCTTAGAGAACCCTACTATAAACATTCTATAGTAACCAACTAATCCCATAAAATATATGACTTATGAAACATTATTGGGCGTTGGTCATCCTCTAATGGCTTCAATATTTTCTGGATCCACTGCTATACCCTGTTCTGAAATAATGTGCCCAAAGTAATGGATTTGTTCTTGATAAAAATAACACTTACTCATCTTGGAATACAACTGATGTTCCCTCATCACTTGCAATACCAATCTTAGGTGATGTTCATTTTCTTCCTCTGACTTAGAATAAACAAGTATGTCATCTAGGAATACTATGAAAAACTTATCCAAATAATCTCTTAATATGTCATTCATTAAGCACATAAAGACAACGGGTGCATTGGTCAGTCCAAATGGCACCACTACGAATTCATAATTCCCATATCTGGTTTTGAAGGTTGTATTATGGAATTATTTTTCCTTGATTCTTACCGGATGGTATCCCGATCTCAAGTCTATCTTTGAAAATATCTTTGCTCCTCTTAGTTGATCAAAGAGGTCATCAATTCTGGGAAAAGGATACTTGTTCTTTGTAGTAGACTTATTTAGCTGTCAAAAGTCAATACACAACCTCAAGGTTCCATATTTATTTTTTACAAAGATTATTGTTTCTCCCCAAGGGAAACACTTGGGCTTACATACCCTTTCTTTAACAATTCCTCCAACTGCATTTGTAATTCTTTTAACTCTGGTGTGCTCATTTAGTAAGGTGTTTTTGACACTGGGGAAACTCCTCGCACTAATTCAATAGAAAAATCTATTTCCCTTTTTGGTGGAAACCCTAGTATTTCCTGGAATACATCCTCAAATTCTTGCAATACCGTGGTAAAATAGTCAAGGATTGGCCCCTTAGCCTTTTTCGGCTCCTCCACATGGGATGCATACAACTGACACCCTTTTATGAAACATCTCTTCAATTGTAAGGATGAAATATCCCTTATAGATATGGGTCTTAGTACACCTTTCACAGTTCTTTGTTTTCCATCTCCATCAATACATGTAAATGTCTTGTTATGAAAATATAGGACAACATGATGCTTGTCCAACCAACCCATTCCAATTGGAATATCATACGACCCCAATGGTATGATATTTATATTAGCATGAGTTTTCACACCATTAATACTTATGGAACAACCTTTGACCATATCATGGATTCTCCTTTTTTTCCAATGGCTAGATGAACCAAACTTGATTTACCAAGCTTACTTTTCTCCAAATGTAATCTATCCACTATTTTAGGATCAATGTAACAATGAATTTCTCCTGAATCAATTAAAATAGCAATAGGTTGATTAATGATCTTACATTCCATATCGATCATATTGGATTGATGTTCTACTTGTTGATCATCTAAGGCTACATAAATTCTTTCTAGTTTTCGATTGTTGTATCCTTTTTTATGTTGTGCACGATCTTCACTCTATCCTTTCTGTGTGGGAAATCCTTGTACAGGTGATCTTCCTTGCATCCCTAACATTGAACTGGTGGTATTCCCCTCTTTCCCAAGGAGTCTTCTTTCTTGGATTCATCCTTATAATACCGGTCTTGATGATTTTTATTAGGCTCATTTCTATGGAAAGGAGGTTTGAATCCCTTCTTCCTCTGATCAGAATTCTCTTTCTTCTTATCCTTCTAATATTTTTGCATGGATTCTCTACCCTAGACTTGCTCATATAGGTACTTAGCCTTCATGATAGTGTTAGTAAAGGTTTTGGACTCATGCTACCAAATATTTTCTTTATAATAGGACGACAGTCCACTCAAAAACTTATTTATTTTCACCTTTTCATTATTTATGAACCCTACATACATTAACAACCCCAATAAATTCTTCTCATATTCCTCCATAGTCATTTTTCCCAGCCTAAGTTCAAAGAACTCGTGCCTTTTCTTGTCATAGAAATGCTCTGAGAGGTAGTCCTTCTGGAAATAATTTTTGAACTGCTTCCAAGTGATCCTATTCTGATTAATATGCTCAACATGCTTCAGCTAGTCCCACCACATGGAAGCCTTCCCATGAAAATGGTAGGTGGCAATTATGGCTTCTAGGTTTGATGAATAGTTATGCAATTGGAAATATCTCCTGAGTCTAAGCATACAAGATTCCACATCATCTTCCCTTTCCCTTTCACCATCAAAGAATGGTGGCTTGATCTTCCTCACCTCTCCTTGCCAACTGTCCATTTCATGCCTTCTTCTTTGGTGCCTAACATGAGACACCTCTGAGGTACTTATTCAATTGTTACGAGGAAAATCTCTCTATGGCTAGGGGTAAACCAAAAAAGATGAAAATGACTGCAGAAATCAAATCTAATATCAAGTATGTTGTATAAATAAATATGCTAACAAGACAAGATAAGAATCCTACCTCATCCATACATTCGAAGAAGTCTACCGTTGAGCACTTGACCCAAAGAAATATACCTGCAACTAGTCATCAACAACCATGAAACACAAGAATATGGTGATCATATATAATGTTAGCACATTTTATAGCATAATCCATCAACATTCATAACAAATACGCCCATGGAATAATAATTCAAATATTTGCGAGATATTAATTGGATGAGAAAAGAGTATTTCTATTAAGATATAATTAGCAGAAGTGAATAAGTTACAAACTTCTGTGTTGGCATGGTTTGGAACCAAGAAACTAAGTTCCTTTCAGCTGGGCCTCCACCACTTCAATCCTCCACCAAAGGAAAGATCATATAAGAGATACAATGAAGTTCACAATCAATAATGGAATAGCTTGGGGGCTTAACAATGTGTTCATACTTAAAGGAAAAAGGGATGCAGACTCAATGTGAAGTGAATAATTTCTCCAGAATAACTTTTCTCTCAAATTTGAGTTTTGTATTCTCTTTTCGGTCATAGCTTGGATTTGGCCCATTTATAGCTTTCAAGTGGAACTGAAGGGCCGAGTTGAAAAGTTTCTAGTATATGGAAGGCCAAGGATCATTGATCTCATGATGTGACATGGAAACCAGACACCATTTTCCAATTTTGGACACATTTCATGATGTACGCGGACTATAGTGGTGCAACCTGTGTATATGCATGTTGTAATATAGGCAGGGCATGTATATGCAGAAAAATTATGTTTTTAGCTCTGGGATTTGCAAAAAGAGACTTCAAGTATGCATAGGGAAATGCAAGAAGGCCCTAAGTGAAAGATTGCATGGGGTGAGGAAAATCTTTCTATAACAAATTCTCCCTAATGTGTGAGGTCAAAGGAGTATCTGCGATGACCAAAATACATTATAAAAACCCAGAAGTGGAGTAATGGGGACCCAACTGGAAGAACTAGTTGTCTATTACAATCTGTATTGAATTTGCATACATGGATGCCAATTTGAATTACACTGCAGATCCATGTGAAAATATACCAAACAACTATCCATGGCCATGAATAGGAAAATGCAAATGTGGTTACATGCCAAAATCTATCATAGTCATGAACAAGGACCAGTAAAACCAGTCTCAAAATCAATCTAAAGATATTTGTATACAATGGAGTACAATCCGATCTCCCATGATCACTGGAGTCACCCAGGTACATCCCCAATGAAAAGGTAGCAACAACTCAGGAAAGATGCGACTACAAAATAATGTCTTCAAGTCTTCCACATAATCCGCCAAAGGTGCAAGTATGCATCGTGTGAATAAAGGAGTTGAGGTCGAACACAATGAGATTTCGTTTGCTTACCAGTCATTGAGGTATACCGTTAACAAACACGAGACAACCTACCGATGATGAAATTAGGTATCAAGGCACCAAGTACATTCTTACAAGATCAACATGTCTGATGTTGATCTGAAGGATCACCGACAATATCACCAGTTTCTTCTCGTGTTGAACGGACCCATCTAGAAAGTGGTGGAGCTGGTGTTGCTTAAGGTTCAAAGGACTCATATAGAGGAGGGTGATTAGTTGGAGGTGGATTTTCATCCTCATTTTCATCATCTGAATAAGAAACTGGATCAGAAGAAGGCACAAATGTCGAAGATGGTTCGCACGCCGAAGAAGGCACAACCGTCGAATTAGGCTTGCAGGCCAAAGAACGCACAAATGTCAAATTAGGATCGTAGGACAAGATATTTTCATCAAATTTAACATATCTTATAATAATAATTTCATTACAATGTGATTGAAGAAGTTTGTAACCTTTGACATCTTCAGAATAACCAACAAATATGCATTTCTCACTTTTAGGTTGCAATGCTTTCCTTTTCTCATCAGGAATGTGAGCCCATGCTATACTTCCAAATGCATGGAAGTGACTTACACCTGGTTTAATTTTAGTCCAAGATTCATCCGATGTTATATTTTTAGGAGCCTTTGTGGGAGTGTCATCTACTATGTAATTTTCACAGTTGATGTCTTCCTCCCAATACTTGAGACTTGATCCCTTAGATTGGATTATACAATTAGCCATTTCTTTTAATGTGCGTTTCTTTCTCTCAGCAACACCATTTTGTTGTGGTGTATATGGAACAATGTGTTTCATTTGGATTCCCTATGTAGTGCAATAATTTGTAAAATTATTGTTCACATATTCGCCTCCATTATTGATCTAAAAATGAAGAAGACTTGTATTCTTGAAAATATTTGCAAGTTAAATTTATGTGTTAAAAGCAAATGGATCAACTTTGCTACACAACTTTAATAGGATATACTCATTCAAGATGCATATAAATAGCAGCATAATCAATGAACAGAAAACACATAAAACAGCAAATGATAAAGGAGTTCACCCCTCTCTTGGGCTACATCTCCTGGTCCAACTTCCAATGGATCATTTGTATTATTTTCTCAAAGTTCTCAAAAATGTGCTTTACAATGCTCAAAATGCTAAATAGACTGCTCCAATGGCTTCAGAACGTCCAAAAACCCCTAGCTGGGCTTTTTCGGCACCTCGTTTGGCCAAAAATTGAAGTAGATAGGCTTCCTAGAAGTCTCTCCTTCAAGCTTGTTGTCTTTGCATCTACAAAACACACCTCTCTTGGCTCAACCTAGCCCACATGAAATTTAAAGCGTAAAAGCTTGGCACCAGGCGCAACCGCACAACCATTCCAAACTGTCGAATAGTTACACGCAGGCCTTAACTACCAAGACCCGTGGGCACATGGTTGTCACATGACCGCGCGCTATAACACAACAGGGCTTAATTTTTAAAACCGTTGATAACCGTAATCTTTAAACCCGCGTGCATATATATGTTGGTCACGTGTCACACCAAACTGCGCATATAGAAATGGTTATAACATATGTTACGGTGGGTCTAACCACCATAGCTCTGGTCGCATGCAATATAACATATAACCACGGGCCGAGACTTAGCCCCGGCCTGGTCCACGCCCCAACATACATTTATACTATGTTAAATACATTGCAACGCATATATATAACAAGTAACATGTGTGGGCGCACTGGTTGGGTGGCCTTTCCCAAATATTTACCCTGCCCCGGAGGTCACGAGGTCAACTCCTGCTGAGTGCAAAGATTTTAACCAACAAACAGGTGACACATGGCAGCCATTGATTGGGCCACGTGTCGCCATTCCATTCACTGCCAACAAACCATGTCACATGCCAATTGTCCAATAATTTTTTGCCATGTCATCATATGGCCTTCCATGTCATCGTACGACCTACCACGTCATCGTATGGCCTGCCATGTCATCATTCATACGGACTGTACAATCAACATCCCTTTTTTGCCTATTTGCAATTTTGAACAGAACGTGATATCTCTCACTCCCGACGTTTGTTTGAACCCAAACAAGTTGCGTTGGGTTCACAACGACAAGGCCTACACTTTCGTTCGATTTGAAGTGATTCCGAGCACTTTGAATTTTTGAGCAAAATTTGATCCCCTGATCACACCTCCCCATTGGAAAGCTTTTGGACCTCCAAAAGACTATTTTCAGTCTATTTGAAGATGAGGGTATAGTTCCCTCACTCTTCCA
>SNQJ01S0016701.1:0-15189 GCA_010110895.2 Picea sitchensis
TTCATGACTTTCTGCACGAGCCATGCTTGGTGAATGTCTCTCTGAAACTTGCGGTGAATGAATCTTCTTCCTCCTTGTCGGATAAGAACTTGGATCCACAAGTTGACCTTATCCTCTTGTGAGTTTCAACCTTGTGAGCATTAGAAACAAAACTTGCAAACAATTAAGTCTTCAAAACCAGTGCTCTGATACCAACTTGATCTAAAAATGAAGAAGACTTGAAAAAACTTGAGAATGATTGCAAGTGAATGTTATGTGTTTAAAGCAAAAGGATCAGTTTGCAACACATAAATTAAAGGATTACTTATGCAAATTATACATAGACAGCAGCATAATCATTGAACATAAACACATAAGCACAACAATTGATAAAGGAGTTCACCCCTCTCTTGGGCTACATCTCCTGGTCCAGCTTCCAATGGATCATTATTATTAATTGCTCAAAAAGTGCTCAAAAACATGTCTTACAATGCTCAAACTGACAAACCGAACGTCCCAAAACGTCCCAAAACCCCTGTCTGGGCTCTTTCGGCACCTCAATCGGTCGAAAAATGAAGAAGTTAGACCTCCTGGAAGTTCCCCTCTTCAAGCTTGCTGTCTCTGAATCTACAAAACGCACCCTTCATGATTGAACCTGGCTCACACGCATTTTAAAGTGTATAAACCCAACACCGGTCGCAACCGCATCAACGGTGCAAACCGTAGGATGGTTAAGGCGCCTCCAGCCCCTAACCGCCTCGGCACCTGAGCGTATGACGCATATGACCGCACGCTTGGCTAAAAGGTGGTTAATTCGTTGGAAAACCGTGTAACTCCCACGCACATTATACCACTGGTCATATAACAAAACCCACGGGCTATATGGTTCAACCCCGTGCTTTATACACAAAGGTATATATGGATATAATACAATATGCGCGCGATTTTTTTTACAATGGTCATATGTTATATGGTAACTCCACGGGTCGGGGCTAGGCCCCGACCCGACCCCCCTTTGTTTAATACAATAAACAAGTTTAAAATATATTGAAACCATATATTAAATAAGAACCATCTGATGGCTCGTTGGTAGAAGGGTCGTCTGAAGGCGTTGTGCATTGGGGAGGTCCGGGGGTCGAACCCCGCGGACTCCACCACAAATTTTACATAACCAAATAACCAAATAATGAGTGACACATGGCACCCATGGATTGGGCCACGTGTCCTCATACCACTTGCCACCAAACTGACATGTGTCATCTCCTGATTCGTCAACAGCCAACCAACCATTGCTTTCCACGTCACCTTGGTATGATCATACGGTCCTGCCACGTCAGACTGTACGGAATGTACGGATTGGTACAGTCATAAAAAAAAAACTTGCATGTTTGCCTTGACGAACAGATCGCGATATCTTCTCCATACAAAGTCCATTTGACAAAGTAAATATACCGCCGGAATCAGGAAGATGATATGGACGCAATGGCATTGTTTTCGTCGCATTCTGAGCACTTTGAAATTTGATCAAAATTTGATCCCCTGATCAATAAAGGGTGTATGCACAAAGTTGGTAGACAAAAAAGTGGCAAGGGAGTCAATAAGAACACGTTCGTGTTCCTAATCCTATAGGTTTGGCAAGGCCTGAACCTCCAGTCAACTTTACACATAGGTTCGTCGGTAGGAACGCGCACGCGTTCTTAAGAATGCATGTGTTCCTAGGAACATGCACACGTTTCGGCTGTGCTCAATTCTTAAGGGACTACAGGTGTGTTTTGTGCACATTTGCACACTGTGTCTTGCAATTTTCCCAATTGGAGAAAGCAAAGAGGAAGAATAGAGGAGGAGCAAAGCCCAAGATCTTGCCACCGTGTTCATTGCAAGAAAGGTATGGTTGATTTTTTGTCATTTCTTCTCTTGGATTTGCAAAAATACAAAACAATTAGTCATGGGTTATGGATGTAAATCCCAATGGCATTGGAAACTTATTAGAAAGTTTCACTACACATAATTAATACTTGAATGTAAATCTCTCAACAATTCACTAATTTTGTATAGGTTTTTTTCAAGTTCATTGTAAATATAACGCATGGTTTTTCTTTTTTTTACACAAAATTATGTTAATGATTTTGCTGGGATAAAATGAAATTGTTATTTGTAATACCTATGTCGTAAGTCCACTTATTAAATTTCATTTTTAAATTGCTTCATCTATTATAAAATGGAACTCGAAGAAAATGTAAGCCACCAACCAGTAGACTAAGGCGAGGAAAACCCCAACCCACCACAACCACCTAACATGAACATTCAAATTGATGAGGGGTTGGCCACATTAAGAACACTTGTAAATAAATTAAGGGGCACGAGAGAACCAAGAAGAGAATCCTTGGCCACTTCATTGGATGTCATTGTGAGGTCCATTGCAAGTGCCCAAGGGAAATTGACTTCTATTTATGAATATAGGGAAATAATGTTTTAGTATTACAACATTAGATTGGATAGAAACCAAGTTACATACTTGGGTATTTCAAAACAACAACTAATGTCTATTTTTATTGATCCTTGATCTGGACAACAACCATCCGTGAATAAGAAACACATTTGATTTGACTAGTGCATTCACCCACAAATTAGTGAAAACTGGATGGATATGTGGTACATGGTATTTAATAAACCTTCCTGCAATAGCAGGGAGGTGCATTTATGATGCAGGGGCATCTTTGGTTCTGGGTAATTAACATCACCCAAAAACATTTTAAATTATGTATCAGTTAATTCAGGATGAATAAGGATGGTTGCAACTCTACTTGACAATTCGTGTTGTTACTCCTTTTTTAAGGTTGACAGTGTTGCAACTCGCTGCAACTCCTACTCTACAACTCCACGTTATAGGATTGGTGTTACAACTCCCATGTCGTGACTCCACACTACAAGATTTACATTGGAAACTTGATGTTGCAACTCAACGTGTTGATTCCAAACTTAGTCCATGTAGCTCATGAACATTAAATGCCAAGTGGGAATCATTGGTGAGGGAAGAGGAAACAAAACTGAAATGGAAAATGTTTGGGAAACAAACATGCGTGACTATTCATCTTCCCAACGTAAGAGGAAACAAATCAGCTGACAGAAATGACATAAAAATAAGAGGAAAGGAAGATGGAAGGGATGATTAGAGATAGAAGAAAGGAAGTTTTCCCTCAGGTTGATTGGAAGTGACCAAGACAACCACCAAGAATGAGATCAAGAATAGATGATACAATCTGCAAACGAATAACATATTGCATCATTTATAGTTTGGTGAGAAAAAATGTATTGCTCAATTACTTTGTAATAAGAGGCATTTTGAAATCAATAATAAAAGCAAGGATTCACAACATGTTTGTGTTCTTGTGGTTGTAATTAATTTCTTCTATTTCAGTGTTCAAAATGAGTTTTGTTTTGCATTCTGAGGATAGGGTATAGTCCTGCAGATGTTATAATTGATACATTTTTGTGAGCTACGTCAAGTGGTATAAGAGCAGGTTCAGGTTCCTAAGTTGTGAGAGTACAATTCCCGGAGATAAGGCCTATGAAGGTTGGTCTGAGTGAGGGTTGTAAGACAACTCGTAAGGATGTCAACGCAAAGAGAAGGATCAACATGAGGAGGTGACAGAAATAGAAAACTCAAAGAATTAAGAAGAAGAATAGAAGAGTTGGAGAATAGAATAAATCCAAAGAAGTTGAATCGGATTTTGAATCTGAATAGGAGGTTGAAGTTGAGAAAAATGTTGAGGAAGGAGACCCAACAAAACGTTTGATATCCTTCTTGAGTAATAGAGGTAGTGAGAGGGTTGAAGTTTCGTGTTATGATGGTAGTTTGAAGGCTGAAACTCTTATAGAGTGGATAGGCGAGCTCGAAAGATACTTCGATTATGATAATGTTCAATATCCAAATTGTATTCATTTTTTCATTACAAAGTTGAAAGGACATGTTGCACTTCGGTGGGATATGCTACAGAAAGACAAAGTAGATCACGGATTAGAGAAGATTAAAACTTGGAAGAAGATGGTTAGTAAGATCAAAGAGAAATTTTTACATGTCCACTACCAACAGAACTTGTGTAAAAAAGTACAAAATCTTAGGTAGAAAGAGACATCCATGTGTGAATATATAGAAGAATTCTTCAAGTTGTCACTCAGGTCAGTGATGAAAGAACCAGAGTATCAAAGAGTGGAAAGATACATAAATGGACTAAAGTACCATATTCAAGATGAGATGAGTACACACTACTTTTGAAATGTAGACAAAGCATACCATGTTGCTTTGAAGGTGGAATAAAAGATTGACATAAGAATATGACAGAAGTTCCAGGGAAAAGGAACTAGAGGCAGAGGTAGATCAAGTGCTTCTAAAGACAATGAGAAGGAGGATGAAGTGGCCAATAGTAAAAATACAAGAGGAGGAAGAAATGTTGGTAGAGGTAGAGGTTTTGGCCATGATAAGTATGTGATCACATGTTATAATTGTGGAGTAAAGGGTCACACAACATCAGAATGTCCGGAGAGGCAGAACACAATAAGAATAAATGAAGCTAGGATACAAGTCACCCAAGCAAATGAGATAGAAACTACTGGTGGGAATGTGGAAGTACTCCAGCAAGATCAAGGAGAAAACCTAATGTTGAGAAGAGTATTACTCAATCTCGAGAAAAAGGAAGTAGTAGAACCTGAACAGAGAAAGAGAGCGTTCAAGACTAAATGAAAAATTCGCGATAAGTGATGTCCTTTGGTCATAGATGGTGGGAGTATAGAAAATTTGGAATCCACTGAAGTAATGGGAAAATTGAAGTTGAAAGGCATTCCACACCCCAATCTGTACCTAGTTTCATGGTTGCAAAATGGACAACAGGTGACTGTGACTGAACAATGTTTATTGAGTTTCCAGATTGGAAGCTTTAGTGAACAAGTTTTATGCGACATGATAGAGATGGATGCATGTTGTGTATTGTTGGGGAGATCGTGGATGTTTGAAAAAAAGGTATTCCATGATGGAAGGGATAATTCATATGAATTTTTCAAGGATGGTCAGTATTATAAGTTGGTACCAATGTCAGAAAAGAATACAGACAATAACAACAGCAAGGGGATGAACAACAGTAGCAATGAAGTTATGAATGACAATAACAACAAGAATATGCATGGAAGTAACAATTGAATCATGGTATGTTCTACTAAAGAGTTTCTAAGAGAGTAGAAACATAATGGTTGTTTCTTGTCTATAATACCAAAAAGGATTCAGGAGATGGAGAAAGGGGATTTTATGTTAGTCGAGATTCAACTCTCGTTGAAGAATTTTAAGGAAATTGTAGCAGATAATTTACCAGCATGATTACCCCTATTCAGAAGCCTCTCACACCAGATCGACCTGACACCAGGGTCAAGTTTTCCAAATAAATCACCTTACTGGATGACTCCAGCAAAGAGCGAAGAGGTAAATAGACAAGTACAAGAGTTACTTGACAAAGGGTTAATTCGAGAAAGTTTGGGTCCTTGTGTAGTACCAACAGTTTTAACACCAAAAAAGAATGGTGAGTGGTGGATGTGTACAGATTCATAGGCTATTATTAAAAACACCATTAAGTACAAGTTTCCTTTACCGGGAATGGATGATCTCATGGACCGTTTGAGTGGCGTTGATTACTTCATGAAGATTGATTTGAAGAGTGGTTATCATCAAATACGGATAAGGGAAGGTGATGAATGGAAGACAACGTTCAAGACAAAATATGGGTTGTTCGAGTGGTTTGTTATGCCCTTCGGTTTAACTAATGCACCTCGAACATTCATGAGGTTGATGAATGAAATGAAACCATTTTTGGGAAAATTTGTTGTTGTATATTTAGATGACATTTTGATTTTCAGCAGGATACAAGAGGAACATATGGACCACATGAAGAAGGTGTTACAACGATTGAAAAAGGAGGCATTGATGATAAATCTGAAGAAGTGCATGTTTTTCCAAAAGGAACTTGTAAACTTGGGTTTTCTGGTTTCCAAATAAGGTTTGAAGATGGACCCCAAGAAGGTAAGAGAAATATTGGATTGGAAGACACCTAAATGCACTTTTGAGATGCAGAGTTTCCATGGATTGGCGAGTTTCTATAGGAAGTTCATTTGAAATTTTAGTTAGATTTGTGCACCTCTTACTAAATGCATGATGAAAGACACATTTCAGTGGACCACAACAACAACAAAGTCATTTGAAGATTTGAAAAGGAAGGTGATAGAATAACTAGTATTGGCACTTCCATATTTCATTAAGGTATTTCAAGTAGACTATGATGCAAGTGGGGAAACAATTGGAGTAGTTATGAGCCAAGAAGGTAGAACGATATCCATTTTCAATGAAAAATTGAATGAAACGAGGAAGAAATACTATGTTTATGATCAAGAATTTTATGTTATCATTCAGGCCCTGAAAAAGTGGAGAAATTACTTGCTTCCAAAGGAGTTTGTTTTGTTTACTGACCACAAGGCGTTACAGTACATTAACAACCAAGGTAAATTGAATCAAAAACATTCTAAATGGGTAGATTTTTTCAAAGTTATATGTTTGTTTTGAAACACAGGTCAGGGAAATCAAACATGGTTGTTGATGCATTGATTCAGAGGATAGTATTACTAAATACCATGTCAGTTGCAGTGGTAAATTTGGAATGTGTGAAAGGGTTGTATGCAGAGGATGCATATTTTGCAGAGCCTTGGAAGGCATGCAAGGAACCATGGAGTATGGAATGAACATCATTCTTAGAGTACCAAACTCAAGAAGGCTTCTTGTTTAAGAACCAATAGTTATTTCTTCCACAGAGTTTGATACAATTGAACCTCATTAGAGAGTTGCACATTGGCAGTTTAGGAGGACATTGTGGCATGGAAAAAACCACATCATTGGTGAAAGAATGATACTTTTGGCCCAACATAAACAAATATGTTAGGAAATTTGTTGAGTGTTGTATATTTTGTCAATTAGTTAAGGGTAAAAGTCATAATACAAGACTTTACACTCCATCGTTGGTACCTGAAAGACCATGGGAAGATGTAAGCATGGATTTTGTGTTGGGACTTCCTATGAAACATAGGAGGTATGATTATGTGATGGTAGTAGTAGATCAATTTTCAAAAATGACACATTTTGTACCATGTAAGAATACAAGTGATGATAGTGAAGTGGTTGCCTTGTTTTTTAGAGAAGTGGTATGATTACATGGCCTACCGAGGAGTATTACTGAAGACAAAGACACAAGATTTCTTGGTCACTTTTGGAGGACACTTTGGAAAAGGTTGGGTTCTAATTTTCTATACATTTGATCCTATCATCTGCAAACATATGGGCAGACCAAGGTGGTGAACCGAAGTTTAGGAAACTTATTGAGAAGTTTGAGTGGCGAAAATCCAAGCTAGTGGGATTCAATTTTGGCACAGGTTGAATTCAATGAACATATCAACATTATCTACAATGATTCAATGAGCATATCTACATGGAATATCCCATTCCAAATTTTTTATGGAAGGTCACCTAAATGGGTGGTAGATTTGGCTGATTTACCGGATCTAGGAGATAAAAGGAGTGTTGATTCTAGTGATTTTGCAAAAATTATGCAAGAATTGCATGAGCAGGTGAAGCATAAACTATAAGAGATCAATAACAAGTATAAACAGAGGATATACCTACAACGAAGACAAAAAATATTTAAATAAGGTGAGTTAGTCATGGCTCACTTGAGAAATAAACAATTTCCAAGAGGTACATCTAACAAACTTAGGTATAAAAAGATAGGACCGTGCAAAATCTTGAATAAAATTTCTGATAATGCTTATCAGTTGGAACTTTCAGACAAGTTTGATATATCTCCAACATTCAATATTGATGATATTTATGAATTCCATGAAGGATAAAATGGTGATGATGAAAGTACCATGGACGGATGGGAACAAATACCAGTCAAGCGAGCTGAGGAAGTGGAATAAATTTTGGCCACAAGGATTGGTAGAAAAACGTGCAACAAGGAATATCTAGAATATTTGGTCAAATGGAAAAACAGAGGATCTGAGGATGCATCATGGGTTTCTGAAGAATAACGGAGGCACCTGTGAGACTCTTCATCCTTTGTAGCAACAACCACATGAGTTGGGAGCTCATGTTTTTCTTACCAAGGGTGTCTAATGCAAGAGCATCTTTGGTTTTGGGCAATCCACATCACCCAAAAACATTTCAAATTATGTACCAGTTAATTCAGGATGAATAAGGATGCTTGAAAATCTAATCATAAACTCATGTTGTTACTCATTGTTGAATATTGATAGTGATGAAAATCGTTGCAACTCCTACGCTACAACTCCATGCTACAGGATTGGTGTTGCAACTTGCTGCAACTCCTATGCTACAAATCCACACTACAGGAATGTTCTAGAAACTTGATGTTTCAACTCAATGTGTTGATTCCAAACTCAGTACATGTAGCTCATGAATATTAAACACCAAGTGGGAATCATTGGTGAGGGAAGAGGAAACGAAACCAAAATGGAAAACGTATGGGCAGTGAACATGCGTGACTATTCATCTTCCCAACNCACAACATGTTTGTGTTATTGTGGTTGTAATTAATTTATTCTATTTCAGTCTTAACAACAGTAAAGAAATTATTTCTTGTGTGTTCAATATGAGTTTTATTGTGCATTCTGAGGGTAGAGCGTAGTCTTGTAGATTCTAGAATTGATACAGGTCTGTGAGTTGTGTCACTTTATATTTTCTGTGAAAATCATGGGATGAGTTTATTTTGGGTCGACATGTCAACTACTTCGATATGGGTGACTTCCAGTAGGTGGGTCGAGGGTCCACATAGGACTGAGAGCCTTCTATGTGTGATCTCATGTTAGGTCCTCATCCCCCCAGTCGAAGGCTTGACCCCCCTACCCATCATCCTCTTATTGTAGAGATATTGCAGTAGGTAGAGTTAGTTATATCATTCTTTACTTGGAGCCTAATGCAACATGGAAACTTTGTTTCACTATCTCGACAAGAGGTGTATGTCGATGACATTGATAGAGGGGTCAAAGATTCACCCTATACATCAAAGTTTAGTGAGGAGAGGGAACATGGACATAACAGTCATCCATGTGAACTGCACAGATGCTCGAGTTGCAGACATACTTGCTATGGGCCTATTGAGGTTAGTGGAAAACAGAGCTTCATGGAGGAGGTTAGTATCTTAAACATCTCTATTTTCTTCATCGTTATATATTTATAGTGTATTATGTGTATTTATATTGATATTTTATTGTATGTTGTTTTGTAGTTGCTACGCCCATGTAGAAGACCGAAATCTACACCCATGGATGCATTAGTGATTGTCTCCACCATTGATGAAGTAGTAGAGGCAACATGCTCAATCGGTCTACCCCATACATAGGTATGTGTCACAATTTAGAAATTCACAATAGTGATTTATTTATTTTATGGCATCCTCTAATTTTTAATGTTCTTTTGTTTCTACAGGTTGTGGGATCAAGCGATGTCGAGCAATTTCCACCTAGGATGTACAATTCAACTACATCATAGGTATCATGTGTAGAGTTAAATATCATTTAACTCTCAAATTTATTGTATTTATTTTGTTGAATTTTTCTATTTTTCACTAATAGTTCAATATTATTAATATGTGTGCAGGATGTTGATATTTTTGCTAGTTTTAGTACTAGTCCTCTCCCTAGGCACATGCCCACAGCTTCTGATTTACCTTACTCCAAGATGAGGGTTCTTTCATCACTTGTACAGTCCATGGGGATCTATCACCGCCCACCCACTCCATCTTTCTTACTCCATTCATCCTAAGAGGATATACTCGTAGTCCACCCATCCACACCACTTTTTCCATCGCATCCATCCATAGTGGATGCACCCATATGCCACCCACCACTACCACCATTTCCATCTGTGTCATCCACCTAGGTTTCCACAGTAGAGGTTGCCTCGGAGAAGGTTGTAAATTGGATCTCTCCACCTGTCATTGACACTCCATCAAGGCTCGATATATTCACGATAAGATAATGTGTTGATGATAATTTTTTGTGTATCATGAATGGAATTGATTTTATGCATATTTGTTTAAATTTCATGATTTGATCCTTGTAACTCACACATGGTGACATCACTAAGATATTAGGGTCATGGAGGAGGGTAACACCCTCATGATCATTTGTACCATCTGTGGTGATTTTTCTTATGTTGAATTACAAAGTATCATTTTGTAAGTCTTTTAATTCAATGTGGAAAAAAACTTATAACAATGTTTTTTCTTTGTGTAATCTCTAGAGCGATGAACCACACCTAAGCCCAAAACCACTTGAGGTTCTTCTACAATCAAGAAAATAAAGTTCAATTTCCAGGATGCTCCTAAGGGTGGAGAGGGTGGAAGTGGTCAATGAGTGATCAATGACTGCCATTTTGTATCTAGGCCACCATATGGCTATTTTTTATGTTAGGTCACTTGCTTCCATTTTTTATATTGGGCACAAGGTGTCATTTTGTAAAAAATGTACAATTTAGATGATGTTGAATACACACACACACACACACACACATATTTCATGGCACATTTTTTTATGAAACTCATTTTTTCTGCCTTTTATGTTGATGAATGTATGAATTTTATGTTTATGAATGTATGAATTTATTTAGTTTGATTAATTACTTTTTAAAGTGTTAATGAAGTATATGTAAGTAAGAATAGTTTGTTATTTCTAAAGTTATTATAAATATTTGTGTTACACATTAACAAATCTCTTATGGTGGAAAATATTGCTAAGTGCTAAATCCATACACAATTAATGGTTCTCATTACCTAAATTTGACAAAAGACTAAAGACCCATCCTAGTTAAGACTCCAAGAACCAATAGTAACAATCATGTAGGATAGCATAATCACAATAGAAATAAGAGAGTTGAAACCTTACATTACTCTATACAAAATGAAGCATGGTTCATTATAATGGAAATCACAACATGTTACAAGGGTTTCTTAATACAAAATCAACACATAAAATATGAGTGCACAATAAAGCCTCACATCAAATGAAAATATACCTCAAATTATCCATTAAGCTTGCCAAAATGTTCTACAATGCATCCAAGAGGAGAGCTCCTAAATACCCAAATTCTCCACCCTTTACAATGGAGAGAGAGAGAGAGAGAGAGAGAGAGAGAGAGAGAGAGAGAACTCTTATTTATAGAGTGAGTCTCTTCTCTTATACAATAAAATATTATTATTTGCTAAATAACTCCATAAAATGCCAAATAAATATTATAATAATGAATTAGTTATATCTCTCCTCAATCCATGGTTGACCATGTTACAACATGCAAACATTAGCCTCTCCAAATCAATTAACCCTCATCCAAAAATAGTAGTAGTATGCACCAAATAATGCTCACGTGTTGGACACACCGACCACACTGAGAGGGGAGGGGGGTGAATCAGTGTGAGTCTCTTTTTACAATTTCTTACAAAAATTTAGTTAGCCATCACCATTCACAACATCATTACTCATTACTTCTATTCACACTTATTTGCTTGCATGTAAACATATCTCAATGACATATATTAACAATAAATAACTATGCACCATACCAATAAAGAACACCAGATATATGTATAAGTTTCTTCTGTATTATGGGCTACAATCCTTGGGGTTTATCAACACCAACTCAAAGAGAGCATCGAATCTCAATGCAAGACCCAACCTACAGATCTCAGCACCAACTAAGAAGAGGAATCCAATCCTCAAGTACAAGACCCATCTTGTAGACAAAATCCAATTTGTCAAAAGGTATGTGACTTGTCTATACTGCAACACATGTATGTATGTGACCTGCCTATACTGCAACACATAGATGTATGCGTTCTTCCTTCTGTCAGCCTGTGTACACCTTCAGAAACTAGGGTTTCTAAAAATTCAAATTTCTGGCCCTTCAAATCCTTTATTCCCATGTCACATCCACTTGTGACATGTTGTTGCAACCATCCTGTCACTACCTAGCCTGTACCATCCAACAACCTATGCATGTTCCTCATGCATACACGATCATTAATCATAGATATATCTCAATCATATCAGAACTGAACTACTCAACTAACCAGTCACCATCTACCTTATCCAAACATCACAACAACCATACAAAGAATGCTTCAAGCATTTACCATTCCATGAGTAAATATAAGAATCAAGATATCTGAGTCTATAGAATGATATCCTATGAACTTGCTTCAGACTTCAGGAACCTGACACCATCACTTACTCAATATTTACATGTCCTTTCCAGCTGTACACACCCTGCTCTCATTCAGCCCACGCACATACGTGCCTTGACCCACTACATCCCACATACATATTCAGAAAACTAGGATTTTTTGAACCTCCAAAAATTTTCCCGTCAAACTTCCTTGTTGCCTCAGACTGGTGAAACTTCTGATGCATCCATGAGTACTTGCAATGAATCTTTCACCAAAAATAGATCTTCAATATGCTCAAGAGATTCACATCACAATAGAACCTTATTCTCTTATTTATACTTCTCCAAGTAGCTTCCTCTAGGGGTTATCATCTAACCAACTCTAACAAACTTCCTTCTTTTGGGGCTAACCCACTTCTAACCACGTGTCCACTTATAACCACTTTATCCACCAATAATAAACTATGCACTTCTAGTTGCAACTAATTTTTTTTAATGATTTTCTTGTTGCAACCACTTAACCCATGACTAACCACTTTGACTGATCAACTTCTTCTAGGAGCTTCTAGAATAATTTGACTTCTTTGACCTTCTAGGGGCTTCTAGACAACACATGATGGTTCTCCAACTTCACATGGCCATAACTCTCTAACCGTGAGGAGTTATGTGGCATTCTACATATAAACAAAAATGGAATAGCATATACTATCCACATGGAATAGTTTGTCCTGCAAATTCATTGATCTTCATTACATTATTCCTCAATCAAAATTGGGTTCCCTAACCACTATTAGGCTACTCAACCATGTAACCATTTGGACTTCACAAATCATATTCCCATGAGTGATTTCACCATAAGGGGACCAATTTGATTCTTCCTATCAACCATGACATGACATCATGCTACAACTCCCTTTAATATCAACACATTATTATGACACCACTTAACATCAACCCTTTGACAATAATTACATCGATGACCATATAACCAATAATCAATATATCAATGATACAAACACATCACTATGAAAATACTTGATATCAACCCTTTGACATCAGTGACAACATAGTATGTGATCAATTCAAACTCCAAGTGTCCACATGGAATGTTCCCTCCAAGAATGTGCATGGATGAAACCACTCCACATTTGTGAATTCCAAGGTGGAAAACTCCATGGATGGATGTGCAAGATGAAAAGTGGATGGGGCATCCACAACAAATTATGTGATAAATGCCTAGTTGTGTCTTGCCTTGCCTTTGCTTTCCTTTCTTTCCTAGCCTTCCCTTGCCTTTGCTTGCCTTTCTTGCCTAGTCTTTCCTTGTCTTTGACTTTCTTTGTGTTCCCTTACCTTTCCTTGCCTTGCCTTACCATTCCTTTCCTTGAATTTCCATGCCATGCCATGCCATGTCTTTCCATGCCATGCCATTCCATGCATTTCCTTGCCTTCACTTTCCATGCCATGCCATGAAATTCCATTCCATGGCATGCCTTGCCTTTACATTCCATGCCTTGACATGCCTTGCCTTTCCATGACATGCCTTACCATGCCTTACCTTACCTTTCCTTGCCATCCCATGTCTTTCCTTTCCATGGAATGTCATTCTATGCCATGCTTTGTCTTGCCATGCCATGCCTTTTCATGGCTTGCCTTGCATTTCCTTGCCTTTACATTCCATGTCATTTCCTTTTATTTCCTTTCCATGCCATGCCTTACTTTTCCATTCCTTGCCATGCCTTTCCTTGCCATGGCATTCCTTTCCATGCCTTTCCTTGTCATGCCATGCCTTGCCTTTCCTTGACTTTCCACGACATTCCTTACCTTGTCATGCCATGCCTTCATCACCTCAACCCAATAGTCATTTGGACATCGCATAGATCATATCCATGCATATATGTTACAAATTTCATATGAGAATCCTTATCTGTATTAATGTTCAATTAAGAAATGTGTGTTTATTTACACGGCGCCTTGCATCTATTATACATAATTATGAACTAGTATCCACATACCAAAGTTCCACATTTCAATTTGCATGTTTAAACAAATAAAAAACTATCATCATCATAAACATATAATAATAAAAATAATATCCCACAACACATAAATAGATCCAGATGTATACATATCAAATTTATATATGATTCTAACTAAACCCAACAAATATTAAGAAATGAATCACTATGATAAGTAAAAATCGAAGTTCTAACCTTCTAATGCCAAAATATAGGTTGTTACATTTACAAATCCATAGAACACAACTATGATATAAAATAGACTAATCCCTCCTTGCATTTCTTTCCACGTAGATTCCCATTTTAACCTATATAACAATAAATATATATCTTTCCATAACATTATGTAAAGAAAAATTCAAATCAAAATGTGGATTGCAATGAAACAAGCATCACAAAAAAAGAAACATTTCTTATCTCAATAAATAAAAAACATTTTTTCTAGGGACATATGACTTAACTTTGTATCACAAATTTAATTTCCATCCAATGAAGTGTTTTATCCTTTCCATTCCATGCCTTTCCATGCCATGCCATGCATTGTCTTTCCTTTCCATTCCATGGCATGCCTTGCCATGCCATGCCTTTCCTTTTCATGCCATTTCATGCCTTGCCATTCCATGCCTTACATTTCCATGCCATGCCATTCCATGTCATGCCTTTCCTTTCCATTACATGTGTTGTCTTTCCATGCCTTTCCATGCCATGCCTTGTCTTGTCATTACATTCCATGCCTTGCCTTGGCATGCCATGCCTTGCCTTACCTTGCCATGACATGCCATTCCATGCCTTGAATTGTCTTACCTTGCCATGACATGTCATTCTTTTTCATGGCATGCCTTACCTTCCCTTTCCATGTCATGCCATGCCTTTCCATGCCATGAAATGCCTTGCCTTGCCTTACCTTTACAATCCATGCCTTTCCAT
>SNQJ01S0016701.1:19532-30000 GCA_010110895.2 Picea sitchensis
TTGTGTCTCTTGTGGATGTGTATTTCTCAGTGATCTTGTTCTTATTATGCTCTTATCTTATGAAATGCAAAGAACTATAATAATGGCATAAACATTAACATTTCCAACTGACACAATACCAAGCTTTGAAAACCATGATGGTATTGTAACTTTGAGACTTGTACATGCACCCATTCGAACCATCAACTAAACATGCATAATTAAATTACATATTCAATTCCCGCTGCCGCCCCAACAATAAGATATTGTTTTGAAAGACCAATCAAAACATAAGAAAAAAAATTAAACCCCTCCCAACAAAGTTAAGCTTTGAAAAACAACACTAATTTTTTAGTGAACGCAAAAACAAAAACACAATCAACACAAAAACGATTGCTTTAATCCAAGACTCTATCTGCAAAAACTAATAACTTGACTTATTTTTAAATCTTTAACATATTTCCTAACATTTAAAGAAAACAAATTTGCTTATTAAAAACTAACCAAATAAAAACAATTTTAAATAATACCCCAAACCATTTAAAATTTAAATTTTAAATAATACCCAAGCCATTTAAACAACTTACAACCTTTCCACATAGTAGATCTCATATGGGAGAAAGATAAGATGATCTAAGAAGTGCTACTAAGTCCACTATTTCTTTGGTGTGACACCATGTTCAACAAACGGCTTTTATTTTGGTTCGATGTGTTTGCTTAGGCAGACTTTTGCACAAGTGCCCCCTCTATAGAGCTTTCAACTAACAAAATAATCATGTGCATGACATTATAAAAATGATGTGTTTGCACTTATTACATCCATTTATTTTATTCGTATTTTAAGGACGAGGTTGACTAAAATGTACTCTTATATAATTCTATTCACTATTACTTGAATTATTCCACCCCAAATAATTCCATGCCATTTTTTTCACGTTGTATACCACGTGGAATACATAACCAAGTATAGGTGCACTGGACATAACATTGCCAAACTATTATTATTTTCTTATAAAAATATAAAAAGGTAATGTACTTTTAGTTGTATGTCATTTCTAGTCAAGTTTATTGACTTGTATCATAGATAATTTTAGGGGTTAAATTTGGTGAATGAGTTAATTTTCTATGGTTTTCCTCCAAAAATGATTAGTCAATTTCCATATTTTCTAAAAAATATTTGTTCAAATTCTCATAGTTTTATAAAAAACTATATAAAATCCTTAGAAATTTGAATATTTTGACTAAATTATTGCCAAACATTTTATATATTAAGTACTAATAAAATTAATCCATGTTTCTACATTTTAATATAAATTTTCATCCTTAAAATTATCCCTAACTTATAAGCAATTGCATTTATCTCATTAAAATTAATTGGCTTCAATAATGTTTATATTTTTGATATACATATAATATTCAAAATTATAAAAACATAGAATATGGGAGTGACCGAAGTACAAGAATCCTACGGGTGGCGGCCATTAACACAATTATTCTAAACATTATCATTCCCACTACTCTCGAGGATGGATAGATTTTCTATCGTGACAAACATCAAACAGGAGATAGGCAGAGACAACCTTCTATTTATATATTCTCTGTTTACAATCTTACAAAAAAATTTATTACTGTAATTTTAAGATAGACCAGATCCTCTTTTGTATTATTGTATTATATATATATATATATATATATATATATTCTTAATAAATTTATTTTTATTATTATAAAAATATGTAACGGTTTTGTTCTTTAATATTATATATATTCTTAATAAATTTAAAATATTTACTATTATAAAAAATATAAATTTCTACACATTATAAAGATTTGATTTATATTATTTTACCTTTACAACTCACACTACATTACAAGGTCTATGTTTAACCCTTGCTATGTGTGGAAAGGACTTTGTACAAATTTAGTAGTGAGGGTGACAAAATAAGCTTAGCTGTCTGCTTTAAAATATTTGCAATCAATCAATGTAAGCTTAACTTTTATGTCATTTTAAAAAAAATTATTTTAAAATTTAATTTATTTAATGTTTTATAAATTTGGATGATTATTGTTGTTGTCTAGTTAGTTGACACTTAAAAAAAAAATATTAAATAAAAAAAAAATACAATGTTTATCCTAATTTAAAGTTTATACATATATAGTTGTGAAACATTAATAATCTTGCTTTGTTTAGAAATGATTCGAGGATTATAATAAGCATTTGTAAGTGTAAAATTAAGTCAATTTCATATTTGTGAAATCAAACATAGACTGAAGAAAACGTTGAGGTGACACTATGTTATAGCCTTAATTTCCACCCTATAGGCTAGGGAGGAAGCCAATAGAGGCTTTAGGCCATAATACATCTTTTGCCTAAGGCTTGAACCCTTTTAGAACCCTTTTTGGCATCCTTGCGGGACACTTAGTAGACAACAAGTGAGGCTCTTATTGGTCACTAGTTTTCAACAAGTGAGGCACTTTTAAACTTCTAGAATCAGGGAGTTACGAGCTGATCGGCAAGGGATGAGTTGGATCTTCATGGAAAAGGCCTAGGAATTCACATCATTCAAGTCTTTAGTGGCCTCTAGAATATCTAGAAGCTTCTCCCAAGCCTCCTCCAAGAGCTATATAACAAAGGCAAGCCTTGGGCAAGAGGAGGAAGAATTGAATAGCATTGTTATGTTGTCCAACTGCAGAGGTATCCATCTACTACAACCAAAATTCAGTGAAGCCTAGCCTGATCAAGGAGTTGCAAGGAGAGGCAAGGAGCAAGGAGGTTAAAGGAGCTTGCATCAACATTTCAGGTATGCATGTCTTGATGTCATGTTCTTATGATTAATAATAGATCAATGGTTTTCCTTCCATCTTTTTTTTGTTTTGTCATGAATGAATTGGATTTGATTATGTAATTGATTAATCAAGATAGATATAAGGTATTAGTGATTATTCTCAACACTAGAGAAAGGAAAAAGGTCGATTGTGTTTGCTACTTGTGTGCACGAAGTAGGTGAAAAGAGCTTGAGTTGCAGATCTACACCATTGGAGTTTTGGGTGTGATTTCCATAGTGACATTGGAGTAGGCTGATAGGGCCACATTCCCAATATCCTACAACCCCTATGCTTGATGTTTTTTTGGGGTTTCCTTTCTCATTTTCCGTTCTTGTTTAGATCATGAATTGTTTACATTTCAATTGGAAAAATTACAAAAAAAAGAAAAAAAGATTTCCTGCATGCTAGGTTTTCATTTGAAACATTAGTGTACAAGTGCATTAGAAGCATTGGTTGGTTTCATATCTGATTTGACTGTTGGTTCCTTGGTGTGCGTGAGGTCTTATTTCTAAAATTTGCAAAGAAAAAGAAAAACCTCTCCCCCTCCCATAGCTAGAGTTCATCGAAGTGAAAAATTTTCATTACCATACTTAAATTGCTTGGTTGGGTCAAGAGTCATCACATCATTAAAGTTTCATCCATTACCTTTGGACCTAAGCAACAACCCTAAAAAAGAAGCACTTAATCTAAAATCAATTAGACATTTTACTTTTGATAGTAAACCAACATTATATAGGCTTAGTGCCTTGGAATAGGATTGGAGAGTAAACTCTCCAAGGCCACAAAATGAAACCTAGAAGTCATTAAAGAGTGTTAAAATCCATTCTTGCAACTAGTGTGTCAAGATCCTCCTCTAACACAAGAGTTAAACACGAGGTCACATCGGGGCAAGTAGGGAGACTACCTCTCTCCACTTGTTTTGGTGTTTGCAGTATCTCTTTGGTTAATGCCTTTGGAGCTTTGGGCTTAGTTACCCTTCCCTTACGTGCGGTTGGACCTACGACTGTTTGCTTGATCATTGATTGTAAGGTGGTAGCACTAGTGACCTTTCCTAGGGAGCTACAAAGGTGACTATAGGTGGGACATGCATGTAGTACCTCAGACATATGTTCATTCACGGTCTCAATTCCCTCGGAGGGTGCCTGCCTTAATAAAAGGTATGTGTACCGATCAGGGTTGATTCACATAGATAATCATAACTTCTCCTCACACCTTCACTAGTCAATCCTTTGGGGAATTCATCTCCCCCATAGGGTTGGTTTTCGGAAGCCCCCTAAGCTAATTGGTTTGCCTACTATTTGCATAGATTTTATTAGGGTTGTGCTCTTTGAGTCCGAGTTTAGGTCGGCCATAGGTTGATTTTAGTTTGGATAGTAACATAGCTTATTCACCGTGGCTGAATTACCGCACAAGTCCCACCGAATACGAGGAATTGAGCCTATTACAGGGGAAGAACCACCTGTTAAATGGCATGAAATATCTGATGAATACTTTGAAGGGCTTGAACTTTGGTTTGAAAAACTGGTTTAGTTGATGTAGAAGTGGTAGATGAGCGTCCTCCACAAAATTTTAATCCTCCTTTGATTGATCCAAACACCCCTATACTAGCCCAATTAAGGGAAACATTTAATGAACCTTTTTCTTTGTTCATTGTCCTCCCACCACATCGGGAACACATGTTTCGTCTAGTGTAGTTGAGACTATGAGCCCATTCTCAAGTGGGACAAGGGGAAATCCCCTAGGGAGCATCCCATTGATGTCTATGTTTCCACCCGTTAGCTCCATTGGACATTCACTGTCCATACCATTATCTTTCGGTTCCTCGATCTCGGTGACGCCAGTTATGTCATCATCTCCATCTATAAGTTTACTCAAAGATTCTACACCCATCCTTTCTATACCGATGCCCACCTTTAGATATTCTTCTAGTGGGGGGTAATATTTGGTTTTAGCATGGGGAGTGACATTCCTTCCACCTCCATCATTCCTATGATCATCTTGATATCGTCTAGAACTAGTTCACCTTTCATATGGAATATGTCTAGTGGTTTTGGGCCTATCCCTAGTCAGACTGGGGGTAGTAGTACATTTGGAGGTTTTAAATTTCCTTGGGATAACACACCTTTCCCTGGGGGCACATCCCTTGGGAGAAATTTTTCATAGTGGGGAGATTTTCCTTTTGTGTCCACATTTGGTCTTGGGGGTTTCTTCCCTGGGACTAACTTTGGGAATATTTTTCCTAGAGGGTCCACATTTACCCCTGGGGGAATATTTGGTTCTAGGAGCATCCATGCTCCTAGAGTTGCCACCATCCCATTAGGCACTCACTCTTCAGGAACTCTCCAACCCTCCAGTAGTACCAATATAGGGGGACCGAAAGGTCCATTTGGGACAACATAGACTTCACCTCCCTTCCATTATTCATTTCCATCATTTCCTTTCCTCACAATATTAGATTTACCAGGTTTGTTGCAGTTAACGAATGAACCTATAGCCCATGGCCCCTCATGGTCGATAGTGCCATCCAAGTTACCTTTAGATAATTTTAAATTTGACGGAAATCCAATAGAAGAACCTTCTACACACATCATGGCATACCACTTATGGTGTTCATCCAACTCATTGATGGATAATAGTGTGAGGCTGCATATTTTCCAAAGATACCTAACCGGAGCTACTGCAAAATGGTACATTGAGTTAAAAGGTGTTTCCTTTAAGAGCTTCAACAATCTGGAAATGGAGTTTTTAACACATCACCAATTTCCCATATGGTATGAGATAGGAGCTGAGCTCTTGACTTCATTACATCAAGACAATGCCAAAAATATTTATGATCATATACATGAGTGGTGTTGAAGGCATAGGATGATCAAGACACATATCTTAGACAAAATCCTTAAGGAGTGGTTTACAAAGTCCCTCCTACCACCCATTTCTCGAGTTGTAGCTATGGTCGGGGCAACTACTGAGGAGAAGGCCATTTTGTGTGCCCAACACTTGGAGTTGATTTATTCTTAGTTGGGTACTCTATATGACATTAGTCCAAATGCTCCTCGGTTGTCGATAGATCCAAGGAATCCAAACCCAAGACCTGATGTTGATAGTGTGGTTGGTTCTATTTCCCATGTGTTTGTGCACTAGTTAGCTGACCAAATGGGTCATATGTCGATTACATCACACCCATCGAATTCTGGCACTAATGCTCAAACTGTTGCAATCACCTCTCAAGCCTTCGAAGTGAACTCGGTGAAAATCATGCACCCAAAGAATCCTCAACAACTTGGAGGCAAGAAGAAACAAAACGAGAAAAATAATTCCAACAATGAGAAAGAGACTATATCTACCCAAAAAACTGAGGAGGGAGGTACTAAGGAGAAAAGGAAGAGTCACTTTCCCTGCACAATTTGTGGGGAAGACCACCCTACTCACCAGTACCCTTGGAAGGATGAATTCCATAGATTCTTGGCAGAACAACGCCCCCCCCAAGAGCCTGCTATCCCAACCCATCCTTTCGCCCCTCAACCTAAAAACATGGTTGCAACAAATCCTCCCCCTTCGTAAGGGGGCATGGAAGGTACCCCTCATCATGAGGGGTCTTCCTCAAATGATTCCATTTTCATGTGTGATCAAATGGTCAATTTGAAAATGTGATCCAAGAATTACGACATCCCCAAGCCTTCTTACACTACAATTGAAGCAACATGTTCATCCCAGCCTGGTGGTTCTCTTCAAATTGAAAATCCATCTTTTGATGCACTGCTTCAACCCTTGAAGGTAATTCTTCGAAATATGACACATAATCCCAACACTCAGGCTTCCCATAATTACAATATTGTGGAAGACTTGGCCTAGGCACCATGTGCCATGTCGACACTTGAGGTCCTCCAAAGTTGCCCCATGTAGCGGAAATCCCTGCTATCTACCATAGTCGGGGTTGATCCCTCAGATTCAATCTTGATGACCTTTGATTCATATTAGTTTACTCATATCCTCTCCCATCAAGTAGCCTTCTATATTAAAGTGAGAACATTGGGTAAAAAAATATTTTGAGCAATGGTTGATGAAGGAGCCTCGACATGCATAATTCCTATCTCTTGTTGGAAGGCCATTGGCTCTCCTAAGCTCAACACGTCTGTGATACTATTGAAGGAAATCGATAGAAACATGTTCCAACCCCATGGAATAACCACTGCCTTACTCATTGAGTTAGGTGGTAATACTGTCTCTATTGATGTGGAGGTTGTCGATGCACCTCTTGAGTAAAATATATTACTCGGGCATACTTGGTTCTATGAGACGACTGCATTTGTCTCATCGGTATTTAGGGTCCTACGCTTCCCTCATCAAGAGAAAGTCACGACAATCAATCAAATTGTGTTTTGTACCCCAGATATTAGATCCAATGCGGGGTCAAATGTACCCTTTGTCGATGACACCACATAGTCTTTTGTCAACGTCGATGTGAGGATGTTCAAACATTCTTCGTTGATGGGAATTTTCCCCCTTCCCCCGTCATCTCCCACTGCACACATTGTTCCTATTAACATGATTTCCTCATCTACCAGTGGATCCCTCGAGTCAGTTGATCCTTGGGTGGTACCTCATCCTGAGGATTTTGATGCATATGGAGCTTCCCTGCCACCCACCATGGTTGATATTGTCGATATGAAAATCCCATCAACATCCATTGATACTAGTATGGAATTCCATCCTTATATGGAGTTTGATCAGTCTACTATGCCCAAATGGGTTGTTGAATCTCTGTGTTCAAATTATTTCCTCGATACTAAGTTTCCTTCAGAGGAGGCCATCCTGGAAGTCATGGATTCCATAGAAAATCCAATGAATGAGATGAATCATCGATCATCTTATCTTGATTTAGAATTAGTGAGAGTTAGAAAGATGAGTCTTGATTCGATACTGGGAGAATTTGCTAGAGAATCCGATAGAACCCCTAGTATTGACCCTTTTCCACCTCAGATATATTTTTCAGAACTTACCACCGAGTTCTCTACCCTCCCCTACACCACATATTTGTACTTTGTACCTCCTTCCTATCTTTATGGATCCCATCAAGGAGCCTCCATAGCTCATGAAACCACTCATGATGAATATATTCGATTACAGAGATCCACTCCTTTGTGGCATGGCCCCAGCTTGGGGTGCCATATGATACTGACATTATCTCATAAGTTCATCCATTATGAAAAATATAATTGTCTTGAGCCTAGCAATGAGCTCTACTTCACTTAAATCATCAATATGTGTAGTTCCTTTTACATAGGTGTGTGGTTTGAATGCTTTTTGTTTTGCATATATCATTTCCAAAAAATCCAAAAATATTTCTTTTTTGAGATATCACTATGTGTTTTGACCCCCAAAATCTAGTTTACATGTGTTTACATGATTATGAGGACCTTTTTTATGAAGATGGTGAATTCCACTATACTTGAGGTATATATTCTTAAAATTGGCATATAGGGACATAATTTTCCTTGCATTCCTGGTCATGCATTATTGACCGTCCATTCTGCTAACACTATGCCTTAGGTTTGATCCCTTCCGGTTGTAACATTAGCCACTCCTTTTGCATTTCATAACTAGTTCAATAGTGCTTACCCTTCATGGGCACTCTAGTTAACACTTAGATTCCATTTGGTGCCCATGTTGCTTTTTTTTTGTAGGCCTGGGAGCCCTCCTTTAGCCCTACCATGACTTGAATATTGAGCCTCATTTTCCTCTCTTCGTCTATATTATGGCCATATCATGTCGGTGTTCCTAAACAAATTTATTATTTCTTAATGGTTTCCTATGCATTTTATGCTTGTTTCATGCTTCCCACCACTACGTTGTTGTTTTCCCATATCTCGCTTACTGCTATGTAGTAGCCTTGGCCATCCACCTCTTGCATTTTTTGTCCTTTGTTTTGCATCCGCCTACCCAGGGAGAGAACATTTGATAAGAGTGGACCTCACTTGCCTATACTATTTGCATTCATCTTGCTTTAGGTTGGTTCCATGTTCTGGGAACATAGGAGCATGCTTTTGAGCCACTCGTTCTCTCCCGTCGAGTATACTTTTATCTCTTTTTTGAACTCGTAAAAGGAAATGAAAAATACACTATCGAGTACACTTTTATCTCTTTTTTGGGATCATTAAAACTGAATGAAAAATACACACCGAGCATGAGAACTCATGGATTCCATTCAGTTTGAACACTAGACAACGAAATAGTTGAAATATGGATGAGAAAAATCTCTTGCTTTTGTGGTCCATGTAGTCGTAATGAATGGGATGATTGTGAATCGAGAAAATGGGTTGATAGATGGGTTGTGTATCAGTGCCCATTGGTAAAAATATAACTATGGAATTATGCCAGTTGGAGGAGGACAAATCAAATATTTCAGCAGATTATGATCACGTCTCAGATCTCATACTACCAGGTTCGGTGAAACCTTCTATTAAATTTTGAATAAATATCATCAATGTTTTATGCTTTGGTCATTTAGTGGACTCACATGTTGGCACTCCATTTTTGTAGGGCATATATACGCAGTGTTTGAACCAAGAGGTAATGAATGGGGCACTGATTATTGAATGGCACATTTCTTAGAGGGAAAGCAGACCCTCATGAGATCAATAACAGACTCCGAAGGAATTGAATTTTTTATTGTCTTGATGGTTATTAAAGGAGAATATCCGAAACATGATGAAAGAACAAGAAATAAAGGTGGTTATGTATTTCAATATTATAGACCAGGTGAAGTTGTATACCACTTTATGAACTTGGTTGTTGGTACAAACCTCCAACTACAAATAATTCCAAGTAAGAACTCATCAAAGGTATGATACTTCTTTCCTTACTCTGAGCATGAGAAGTTAATGGAGACCATCAATATTATAAGTGATCTCGATGGTCTACTTGAATGACCATAGGTATGTAAAAGGAATAATTGAACAAATATTTCAAATTTATGAATGATTGAAAGTTTGGATTCATTCTATGGTTGTTATGGTATTCTTGTATGTTGTGACTCTTTTTTGGTGTTAGGGAACTATGTTTATCCTTCCCTTTCCTTCCATTGCCTTGCCTTGTATTTCCTTGTCGAGCCATGCCTTGCCTTGTCATTCCATGTCATGCCATGCCTTGTCATGCCTTGCCTTGCCATGCCATTACATGCCATGCCTTGCCTTACCTTTCAATGTCATGCCATACCACGCCCTTCCTTTCCTTGCCTTTTCATTCCATATCATTCCTTGTCATGCCATGCCTTTTGATGTCATGCCTTTCCATGCCTTTCCATGCCATGCCTTTTGGTGCCATGCCTTTCCATGTAATGCATTTCCATGACAAGGCAAGCCATGGCATGAAAAGGCATGGCATAGCAAGGCAAGCCATGCCTTTCCTTTCCATGCCATGGCTTGCCTTGCTATGCCATGGCTTGCCTTGCTATGCCAGGCTCTGCATTTCCTTTCCTTTACATGTTGTGTCATGCATTTCAATGCCATGTCTTTCCTTTCCATGCCATGCCATGCCATGCCATGCCATGCCTTTCCTTTCCTTTCCTTGCCATTCCATGCCATGCCTTTCCATTCCATGGCATGCCTTATAGTGCCATGCTATGCTAGGCCTTTCCTTGTCGTGCCTTACCTTGCCATGCCAT